>QEAN01000139.1:6533-26387 GCA_006535955.1 Synchytrium endobioticum | reverse complement strand
GATTATTATGCAAAGGTGGACCTTAGGAAAGCATACAATAGTATAAGGGTAGAAGAAGGGAAAGAATGGAAGTTGGCTTTCAAATGTCACAGGGGTACCTTTCAACCATTAGTAATGCCTTTTGGACCCAAAATTGCCCCGGCGGTTATGCAACGCTTCGTCAACGAAAAATGTCAAGATTTCTTGAAAGAGGTTTTCAAATCTGAGGTGTTGACTTCAAACCCTTGCCCCTTTTATAGCTCTCAGCACATCATGTGAAGACACGACGTGTCAAGATGATTTTGACACGAATGTCAGTTAGTGACAATATATTAACATCATACATCAAAGTTGCCTTTGTGTCAGGAACTGACATTTTGGTTGTCTTCACATCGTGAAGCCTTCCATCTTCGAGGCCAAGGAAAGTAGGAATGACAGGTGGCAAACATGTGGATGTGTGATGCGAATCTCGAGGATGACGTCAGGGCCTCGAGATTGAGAATTAGTATTTATACCAGGCTCGTTAATACTCTTGTAGCCTTAATTCGAATATTCTTGTCGACAATACATTAGTAGTATTGGACGATCGTTTGCCAAGTGCACGTCCTGACACTTTGACAGGATGTTTGCCACCTGGCGACCGAACCGCGTGTGAATAATACCGGGCCAGTCGTCCACATATCAGGCCTTGAGCATTGATACATCGGAAGCGGGAGTCCTGGTGTCACCTATGTGAAGCATTGGAGACGCTCATGTAGTCATACCAGGTGACTCTTCTGTCATGTGGTATTATTTTTTGACGTGTCGTGCAGTATATAGGGGGTAGACAAGTAACTGTCATTTCACCTATTCTTAGATGGTGAACTAACATCTATTCGTCTACAGCATTCATAACCTATTTTATGACCGGTTTAATATATTTTAATGTTTGACATGTGTGGCTGAACTAGGCAGTTGGTAGTTTTTGTTGACAGCCGTCACTGTTTTCCGTTTGCAGAAGCATATTGTTGCATGTTTTCCATGCATGTAAAAAAACAGGTGTGCGAACACTAGCATTTAACTTGGGGTTGATCACCAACCCTAAGTTCGTGCAATCATCAACACCACAACTTTCCAGCTGTCAAATATGAATGAGCAGGATCCTGACTTTATTTATTTCTGCCAGTACGAATCCGCCAACACCAACCAGCAGAGGTTGCATTTACGTATACTAGAAAAAGCAACTAGTCATCCAAACTTTCTTGCCTAGTCACAAATCTATACTACAGGCTACATAATACTGCTGAGCAAGTCAACCCCTTGTTACCCGAGAAAGCCTAGCCTAGATTCTGGGACACAAGTAGACTAAATATCCTGGCCCAGCGTCATTCTTATTTAAAAACTCTACACAATCAGCACAAACATCCTCCTCATCCAAATTTGCACCGTCTTTCTCATCCGTTGTAAAGACAGTAACTGCTTCTCCCTTATCATTCTTTAATGGTAATCTTGTCTTTTTGCCATAATCTAATTCATACAAGGCCCACAAACGAGGTCGGAGGTCAGCGAATGTGGTGTTTGGTTTAGACACGATTAGCTTCTCTGGTCGCCATGCATCCTCCTTTGGATTCAGTAACGGGTGTAGTACTACTGTGATGACAAACCCTTTTGATGGATGTGCTGCTGGAGTTACTGGGGTTACTGGAGCTGTCGGCTGATTATTACTATCTCTGTTGGGAACAGTACTGACGGACGCTGGCAACTGCTGAGGACTTTGGTTGACGCCTAGTGGCGCATCGAGGTCGCCAGCTTCAGCATTACCCTTCCCTGCATTCATACCAGGATTATCCCCATATATCCTTGAGTCACTGGAAGCGCCAGTCCCAGATGCATACAATCTGTTGAATATCTGGGGTCCAGCTTGAGATAATAAAGATGCCATGGCAGCCGGAGATGGTACACCTTGGTTCATTGCATTTGATGGGGTATAGTGTTGGGGCGTGCCAGGTGACAAATGATACTGCTGCTGCTGCTGATGTCGTGGCACTTGTTCATGTCCGGACCTGATGACGCTACTTGAAAAATACTGAGGATGACGTGGAACATTTCCAAGAATTTGGTGTGGGGCATTAGTAGGATTATATGGTAGTCGGACATTTGTTCTTGCTTGGTGCTGTTGCTGAAGCTGCGGCATTGATGGTGGTTGTTGTGGGGAAGAAGTCATTTGACCATTCGGCAATGCTGGAATGACTACAGTAGCTGCACCACTCGCTGAAGTGGTCAACTGTGGTCTTGTAGCTGCATTACTACCGCTGCCACTACTACTTCGTTTATCTACAGAAGACTGATGCGGAGGCTGTTGCCGTCCAGATTGATGGGCGGGTGTGACTGGTTGTTGGGGTAGAGATGGGCGATGTCGGTTGGGCATGCTTTGAGACGATAGTTGACCCGCACTGCCAATAGTGTTCGAATGCGGAGACGTATCATGAGGTGTAGATGGTGGTGGTGAAGCAATACGATCATGATTATTCGAACGGCATGTTGTGTTGTCATGGTTGGTTCCTGACAGACCTAATGCACCAACATCAACCTTTTGAACTTGCGGACTGGTCCAATGACTAATCGCACCATTAGTGCCTACTATACGGTTTCCGTTCATATCCAGATCTAATCTGAACATGCGTAACATTCTGTGACCGTTCATATCCGGTTGCAGTTTATATGCAGTCACGGGTTGGGTTGCTGTGGACTCCATTTTCTTTATTGGTTCAGACTCGTTGGCGTCAGCATACGCAACCACGTTCCTGTGAACACCAACAGCAGATGATGATGTAGATCGTTCGCTGAATGCCACAGAGGGAGAGTCATTGATTACGGGCTTTGTCGATGCAGATGCCGGTCCTTGGCCTGATGGTACATTTTGAAGCGACGAATTATCTGCTAGAACAGATTGTGCCGGTGGCACAACATATGTGTGGGATACTGCACCCATTACTTGGGAGATGACACTCGTTGTTGCGATGGTTTTTGCAAAGTCGGCGAGGGATTCTGGGGATCTAGTTGTTCCTTGTTCAGATTGCGTTGTCCTTGTTTCATCTGCTGGTGGCAGCACTTGGCGATGTCCATTGATGGTATCATACGTATTATCGTAGCCGTCCGCAGTTGCAGAGGTATGCTCTGACGGTAGTGTGGACGAAGGATCTGTCCCGTTTATGGGGGGTGCTTTTGACAATAAAACTGGAGGCGACGACCTACTTGTGTGTTAGCTAAGTGATAAAAGTTACATGCCGAGGACTTTGACGAATAGGACTGACCGACTTCTCTTGTGATCAGCATCACTCATAGAATCCGATATCTTTTTCCTCTTTTTCATCAACGCATCCAATGGATCGACTGATAAGGGCCCGTCAACTTTTGTAGGAGTTGGCGGGTCACATGCATAATCCCACGTGCAAGTAGCTAATCCATGAACGTACCCTTTGGAGTCTTGCGTAGGTAGTTGAGCAGACCCAGCTCCCATTTGGAGTCTTGGTCAAATCCGTTGATCCTGAAAAAATCTTCTAGGGCCTCGGATCTCTCGATGGAAATCCATCCTAACAAGGTTGCGATTTTTTCATAACAATATGGACAATAGTAAAGTGCCACGTCATCTAATCCGGGATTCATCAAACATCGGTAGTCATAACATTCACCCAAGCAAAGCATCATTGATATGAATTTGGCCATGAGCTATATTGAGAATACAGGATCAGGTTTTGGGATCCATGGGGACTTGATAGGTGTCTCACCTTCATGGCTCTCCTCTTTGCTTCCTTTTCCGGCAGAGGATCACCATTTTCACATGTCATGGCTCGGGCCATGGAGACGCAGCATAGGACTTTGAATTCCGGCAGGTTTTGTGGATCTTTTGCATCACGTGTCCATTGAGCACTGCTGCCGTTCATGTAGGTGTACTATTATGGTTGCAAGTTCAGGGCGCGGCTGGTGAGATCGGATGATCATTTAGGTAAACAAGAAACATACTTTGAGGTTCTTTGTGATATCATCTGGATATTGCGGATCGGCAGCATCACCAAGCAAGTCTTGAGCGACTACGGTGAGGGTCCTGTTTGGAGCAGCGATCAGTAAGAGAGAGATGTCATGGATGAGCATATAATAGAGAATTATGAGTACCCATAACTATCTTTTGGAGTTTCGGGAGCATTGGGTGGTTCAATGGACGTCAAGACGTCATCGCAATGTGCCTATATTGTTGACAGTACATGCTACAGGATAATGAATGAGCAACAGACAAAAGACACAACACACCTGCTGTCCATATCCGTCATCGGTAGGGCCGTCCCATCTTTGCAGGTCCTTGTCCAGAAAGGGGTGTTGAACTTTATACTCTCGGAAGGTGACATAAGGGAAAAAAAGACTGGCGAAATCGACAAGAAAGCTTAGATAAGGCATGTTGATAGCATTTACCTGCAAAGTTGTTGTTAGCATGGGTAGGATGGGATGGGATGGGATAGTTTTTTCCACGTGGAGGTCGGGGAGGTCGGGGAGGTGGGCATAGGTTTTCAGAAAGATTGCACTTACAGCGGATTTGGATCGTAATACATCAATGATGACACCGGGGCCTCCATAGGCTTCGGATTGGGGCACCCTAGATAAGCGACAGGTTTCCAGATACTGCTGCAGAGCGCGCATGGATTGCCTTTTCACGGGGACCTTTTGATTTACAAAGTCGTGGCCAAAGAGATCGTCTCTCTTTTTGGAGGAAAGCTTTGTGTACAGATCGGCGGGGGCCTTTAGGATATAGTCTATCTGGAGCCTGACCTCTGCGGGATTCACGGTCACATTGAGGGGCATGTGGTCGGCGACGGCGACAGGCCGTGCGTCGTGGATGGCGTCGGGACTGGCATCAGCGCCATCCATATCAGGGGTGGTCTGGGCGGCGGCAGCCATGGGAGTCGCCTGGTCGCCGTATGGAAGCTCTGCTCTGGGCTGCTATGCGCTACTGTCGTTTGATGTGGGGATGGCTTTATGGCGCATCGGCGAGCTCTAACGGACTAGGCAGTAGGCAGTAGGCAGCAGGCCCCCATTTCCATTGCCATTGTCATTGCCTCCTCGTCTCACTGCGGGCCTCGGCCTCGCGCGTGTATGCCTCACACATGCACATATATGCAGCATCTCGCACCTCGCTCTTCCCACGCTGCCACCCCCGGTCGCCCTGCAATTCGCACACTGCATGGCTTCCGGCTACGAACAGGTCGCCCATACTCCCTGGAAGCTGGTCTCCACCATCTCCTCCAGGCTGAGCCCCGACGACCTCTATGATGCCCTCAAGCACTACCATGCCCTGACAAAGACATTACGATGCGCTCTCTGTGCCGCCCTCATCACTCTGAAAAGGCCCAAACTCTCTTTCGAGCTCAGAGCCGCTGCCAAAAAGGTACCGCCTGCTCTCCGCCCTGCGGTTCCATCCGCCCACCTCTGCGCATTGCGTACACCTGACATTACAACCCTGACATTGACAATCTGAATAGTACATACAACATATCCTGCTGATTGAAAAGGATCATGTCTGCCGCGCATTGGCCCATCTGGCCAGCACCTATATGGAAGACAAGACCGAAGCCCTGCATATGGATCTGGACAGGGAGAGTCTGACTTTTCACCTCACCCTTGAAAAGCTCAAGAAAATCTGTAAGCCCCTGCACCACCCCCCAGCACCAGCCCCGTCCCGCCCCGTGCTAATTCCCGTCTGCCATGTGCATCCCAACCTTCCTCCTTCATATAGATGCTCGAACGGATCCTGCTTCGCTGCCCAGAGAATACGCCTATCTGTCCCTCTCAGTCCTCGAAGCTGCACTAGAATCAACACATCTAGCAAAGTCTGTGGCTGTGAGAAATCCAACGCCGAAACCCCCCCTCTTGGAATTCCATCCCGACAACCAGTACTCATTCGCTGGTACCGATATCTTGATATCAACAGAGGATCGACTGGCCAGATACAAACAACCTTCCAGAACCGGGAGTATGCAGGGCCTGACCAAATTATTAGCACCGGGTATCAGACCGCCGCCAACTCGTAAACCATCTTCAGCCTCAACGTCTGCCGCCCCGCCATCCGTAACTCGTCGCGATTCAGCTCCAACCATGTCCACTGCAAGAGTCGACAAACCACATGTCCAACCGCCACCAAGAGTTGTGTCCTCTGCCTCTTCATCAAATCCAAAGATGCAGCCATTGGATGATAAAGAATTCAGGGAAGCTGAAGCCAAAAGGAAGAAAATATTGGAGGAAAGCGAAGGTACGCTTTGGAGCCCTTTTTTCACCCTTGGGTTCATGCCGAGGATGGATTTTGTTAATCTAATGTAGTTTGCATCGTGCTCACTTTTGAAACATGCATTTCCCCCAACCTCATAGCACGAAAGGCGGCGAAGAAGCCGAGTAAGCCCCAAGCGAAATCAACAGCCGCGTCTATCAAAAGAAATAAAGGCTCCGACGACGTTGCAGACCAGGAAGACATGGACCCCGAAACCTTTGGCCAACAGGAAGCACCAGGTAGTCCAATATCCCCTACCAAAAAAGGCGATGATGCGTCCAAGAGATCCGTTGAAGACTTACTCATTACGTCGTCAACCAAGAAAAAGGATGGCGACGGCCTCAAAAAGAAGCTGATAATGACTGATTTGGCATCATCAACAAAGAGAGGCACATTCGCTGATGAGGATGACATTGCAGTCAGAAAGAAAAAGAAGAAGAAAAGGGTTGTTGAGGATAGTGATGATGAGGGTATGTATTCACCGCAAGTTCACGGCATGGCACTAATGCGCGTCACTGCCAATCATTTGTAGAACAACCGTTAGGTGCATTTCTCAAACAAATGCCAGCGCCAGAACCATACCCAGACCTTCTCCCGCCACGAGCAATTACCAGTCTTAGCAACAGTCGAAGTTTTTCACCGCCTCCACATTCGCCACTCGAATACGACTTTTCCACCCACCCCATTTTCCAGCGAGCTAATGAAGCCATGTCGAGAGAGACGCGCGAGTCGATACAGGTCTTTTTATCGGGGCACATACCCACAATTTTGCAATCTATACGGCACGTAATTTATGAGAATGAGAACGAGAAGCGAGTCGTTGATTTAGATTATGTGGCTAGACAATGGAGTATAAAGAGAATTAAGAAGGTACAATAGCGTTGCACACAATACGTGGGTTGTAGTGTATACGTATGTGGTATATACAATGTAATATTAGATGATTTACCAAGCTTTGCATTTACGAAACCCAGTTACCTACAATTTGTAAAGATTACGAGATCATTTTTGTAACACCGTTGCTGCGAATACACCACCAGGTCTGACAATCAAGAAAAACATTAGGGTTCTTGCACACTTGCTATGATGACCCGCCATGCCGACGACGTTTCCTGTTTGCAGTAGAGCCCTTGTGTCGCGCCTTTCCTGCTTCCTCGTATTCTGATTCGGACTCTGAAGTTTTGGCCCTTTTCCGTGGCAGTTTTTTACTACAATTCCTAGCCGGTCGGCTACTTTTTCTCGCCCTGCTACTACTTTTGCTACCCAGCCCCGTCCTCTGCGTTGCCCCGTCCTCCATCTTGTCCTCCTTGGCAGGCGGACTGCTGGTCGGCACAAACAAGGGTCCAATTTCATCAATCGGAGCATCATCATCGCCAAACTCGATCGGCGACTCGTCCCTCCTAACTAGATGCGCACGCGCCGACGGCGTAGCCAGTCCAAGCTTCGCACGCTCCTCTGCCAGCCTGGCGGCGACGCCAAACCCCAGATCGTCGTCGTCCTCCTCATTGTCGCTCGGCCTGCTCGGGCCACTGGCCGACGACACGCCCTTGATGGCCGACACGGGCATTGCAAACAGCCGCGGCGCGGCGTGCGGGGTGGATGTGTACGGCGGCGCGAACAGATCAACAGACGGCAGCGGCAGCACCGTCGACGACGACGAGCGCATCCCAGCCGTGATATCGTCCATCCCGTGCGGCGCTGTCGTTGCCGTCGAGGCCGAGGCCCGTTTGGCCATGTGCGTCGGCGCATGTCCGCACGGCTGTGCAAACAGGTCGACTGCATGTCTGTGTGAGTGTGTGCCATGTGCGCCCGTCCCAGACCCGTACCTTGCTCGACGCCATGCCGTGGGTCCATGCCCATGCCCATGCGCGGCGGGCTGCCTGGATGGACGGGTGTCTGCTTCTTCTCTCGTGCTGGCATTTGGTGGAAACAACAGTGGGGAAGGGCGAGGCACATGAAAGGGGTTACGCACAAGCTCGCCTCATCGAGGTGCCGTGACACAAAAGGTTGGGGCACATGTACATGGCCATGGACATCGTGTCCAGTGTCGCCGCATCTGGCACGGTGTGCAGACCCCACCCGCATATCACCACACGCACAGTTGTGCACGCTTCCCCACATCGCCAACACGATGAATTCATATGAGCTCGCCATTGTGCTGACCAGTCTCGTCGGCGACTCGCTGTCCGTCATTGGCGGCGTCCTCGTCCTGTGCGTCATCGCGCTGCTTTCCTTTCTGCTGGACTACAAGGTGTTTGGCAACGACCTGCGCTCGCTGATCATCGTATGCTTGATGGTCTCTGGTACGTGTCTGTGTCTGTGTCTGCCCTTTTGCGCGCTCGCTCAGCACCGCACCGCACCGCACCGCACATGCTGACATGATATCTGCCAACAGATACCGCCAACTCGCTGACCAACCTGATATCCGGCCTGTCCGTGCTGCGCGGCAACCAGCTCACAAACGGCCCCTTCTGCACCGCCACGGGGTACATCGGGCAAGTCAGTGTGCAGTCGTCCGACTTCTCGGTGCTGCTCATGGCCCTGATCACGTACGCCACCTTCACGCCCGACCCGGGCAGCCCCTCCTCGCGCTGGCTGGCCCGGCTGCAGGCGCGCAAATGGGTCCTCGTGCTGCCCCTCCTGCTCGTCCCGCTGGCGTCTGCGAGCCTCGCGTTCGTGTACCCCGGCTACGAGCGCGCGTCGTTCAGCTGGTGTTGGATCGCCGCAGAGCCCGTCTACGCCCGCTATGTCTACGCCCACGGCCTCCGTCTCGCCATCATGCTCGCCCTGCCTGTCATCTACGGGCGGCTGTACTTCCGCATCCGCAATGCGTACCGTGTGGCCAAGGAGCGCGACCTCGCCCGCCGCGCCATCGAGGCTGAGTGGGAATACAGCATGACCCCCCCGCGCTCCATGAACAAACACTCGTACGGCGGCCGCCCCGACTCCATCATATCCCTCGCCAGCCACGACACGGTCATCCTCGACGGCGACGACGTGTCGTCCTACTTTGAATCCGTCCGAGGCCCCACTAGTCTCAAGTGTGTTGCCGGGGCTCGGCGGCGCAAACGCGGCGCCTCTGCTTCGCCCGAAGTCGCGAAATTAAAACAGCTGAAAAAGGCAATGGATTTGATGATTGCCCTGCCCATTGTCTGTGAGTACCGTCACGTTCTACCGACACACCCGTCTGGTACCCTAACCCATACTCGAGGTGTTAGATTTCATATTGTGGATTCCAGGAGTCATTAACCGATTACACGTTGCTACCAACGGGAGAACAACGTGGGTGCTCGAGGCCTTGCAAACATCCACGCAGTATATTGGGTTTGTCAATTCAATCCTTTATGGATTAAATCCTAATGTCCAAAGCGGCTTGGCTGAGCTCTGGGCGGATTTGTGGGACTGATTCGGGCCTTGCCATGACACTGTGTGTTGTGAGATTTGTCTCTTTTCTGGGCCATTTGTACAATATCAACATTTCCAGCCGTCTGAATAGAGGCTGAGTGGGCGTGACGCTCTTTGTATACGTCGCAAACTTTCACAGTTGCGCACCTACTGGTGGCTCCAACTGAATTATTCGGAATGCAGTAATCAACCACAGATATACCGGAAAGTCATGCAAGGCATTAAACCTGCCGCTCTAACTAAAGTCACGGATGAGGACACTAGGCAATTCATAGACTTGTGTATACAATCTGATCCTAAATTGAGGCCTCCAGCAGCATCGCTACTCAATCACCCTTTCCTGGCCATCGATTTGAACGGTACTACGGTGTCAAGTTATAGCAGTAGCAATAGCAACAGTATCCTCAATTATGCCGCGAATACAAACAACACCACAACTAGCGCCAGCAGCATATCTAGTTTCGACGATACAAGAATCGGTACTGGCGTCGTTCTGAGCTTAGATGTTACGCCACGAAACAGCATGGCATCCAGCACCCCTACGGCGCCATCAACATTACAAACACTTAACACATCAGCACCGCTAATAACCTGAAGCTTTACTGCTGCCGTCAAGAAAGGAAAAACCAACAATAATGAGTTATACTATACTGTTTTTTTTCAGTAAGCTGCTGTAGGAGCGCCATATCCATACCCCTTTTATATAATGTTGTTGAGTGGTGCACTAAGAAGCAGACTCTGAACAGTTATGAAGGACTTACTTGAGAATAACCTGCGTAAGGACCGCCTCCTGTGACCGACACTGCCGCTGGCGAAGCTGTCGGAGCTACTGCTGTTGCTGCTGCTACATTGCTACCTGTCGGAGTGGAGTATGGTTGCGACCGAGATGGTTGTGAGGCAGATGATGCGTCATCCAGTGCTCGCTTTCTAGCACCAGATGAGCCTGCCGCGGTAGGTAGGGAATATTTCTGGAAGTCAGCTTCCATACTGGTAACCTGTGATATATCTTGACTTCGTTCATGGAAGACATCTAGACAACGTAGTGACAAATCTCTTTTATCTTCGGTGGGTAAATTGGATGATTTGACCGCATCGTATACTTCTTTTACATGTTCTAATGTAGCTACACCTACCATGTGAAACAAAGAGAATGAGGCATTTGCCGCCAAAAAAAGGAATTTGACCGTGTTGCATGGATTGACATATACACCAACACATACCCGGCTGAGACACTTCAAAGATGACATAAGACATCCACAAGAACCTTGATTCCGAGTACTTGGTAATAGCATCCTTAAGTAAAGCTCGAGCGCCATCTACATCGCTGGTAGCTCCATAAATCATTTTCGCGTGCTGAGCAGCTATGTACGCTTTACTTCTATCACTCAAGGTAGCACCTTCAGTAGCCTTTTTAAATACTTCTACAGCACCATCTAAAGAGACTTGGCGTCGTTCGAATTGAGCAAAACGTAAAATTGACTCTACATGACCTGGCACTGCTGCTTGTACTCGGTCATACAAGTCACGAGCTTCTTTTATGTGACCTTGACCTTCTTGGAATTGCGCATATGCTAATCTAACTTGCGGCCGACTATATGTTTGTGAATGGTCAGTCTCCGTGCCCTGTCTTTGGTTCCGTACCACATACCTCGCTGGGATGAAAGTGTATGCCGCACGGTAGAATGCTGATTGGGCACCATCGGAATTCCCCTTGGAAATCATGTAGTAAGCATATCTTAGCCAAAACTCGTCATACAAAGCCTATCACCAATGTGATCGCATCAGCCAAGATAAGCGGCGCGGAGGAAGCGAATGCGACCGCTTATGGACCGGCCACACTTACACATGGGACAAGACACCTTTCATATAAGACATAAACCCTAGATTCACTTCCTTCGGCTTCTTCAAAATCTAGATACTTCCTCCAATTTGATAATTGAGCTTCATCCAGTGGCTTAACATGGAAGTACGATCGTTTGATCTCAGCTTCGAATGTCCATCTCTTCAGTACTTCCTCTTGTGTTTTCATGTACACGGCACTCTTTATATCGTATATGGCTTTTCGTAATGCTGCTACTAGTTCTTCTTCAGTCTATTTCGAAATGATATGGTAAGAGCTACATGCAAAGTTCGCGTGGAAGTGTTTGCCTATACGTGCCTTTGGTATGGGCTGATCCCCATTTGGTGCCTTTACTTTTTCCTCTAATTCAGCTAACTGATCTGCAGGTACTAGTTCGGATGGTTGTAATGATGATACAAATGTTAAATACCTATTAACGTGACGAGCCGTTAGCCAAGAGACCATGCCGGTCTTGCCCACCCCAATACAGGGATACATACTTTTCAAAGAATCGCGCATATTGATGTAGGGGTATAGTAATCAGTTTATCAAGTATTTGGACAACATTGAGCTTGTACCCTTTACTTTCTTCCCATTCTATATACTTGTCCCATATAGGATGTGAAAAGAAGTCGTAGCCTACGGATACTGTTGCTCTCTCAAAGAGTCTGGTTTATCATGAGTGGAGGGGTGAGAACATTCCGTGTCACTTCAGTGCCAGGTCATGATGGGATGACTCGAGCATCAGCCTATCATGGGGGTACTTACTGCCTTATAGTCTCTTCATCAGTAGGATAATGCTCAGCTCTGAATCCACAATAATGAGCCCACAATTCAATGCTGTTATGTATGGCAGCAACCCCTCTCTCAAACACCGCCAGACTAGCATCCTTTCCTTTTAGTATATTCTCCCAATCTGCGTACTTTTTCCAGTATCCAAAGCATAATGGGAATTTAGTCAAGAATGAATTATACACATGTTCAAGATTGACTATATCGGATTCAGGTGAATCTGCAGTGAGGCCACCCCCAGCACCTTCAGCTAGACGGATTAGGAATTCCCAGGATGAAAAGTCGTCTGGATTCTATAGGAATTGATGATGAGCATGGTTGTTTCGATTGGATCGGGGGATGATGCTGATGATGAAGGCTACTCGAGCATCCCCCAATGAAGACGAAGAGATTGTGATGATGACGACGTACTTTGGTGACAAGGTCCCAGTACCTTTCCCATTCTGATTTAGGAGCACTAGCATCAGCAGGGGCAGCTGTTCCGTTCACTGAGCTCATGTTATGTCGAACTTCGATGGTACGGCCTGGAAATTTGATTGCTTCGATGTCAGTACAAGCCGATGTCTTGTCGCTGGCGGGTATGTGCATCCAATGCATCGGGTTCCAACGACATACCTTGCTGTGTCTTTGCTGCTCCTAGGCCAAAATTGGTTTTACAAAAAATCGGCAATGGCGTCCACCAATGCACGCACCACCAATGCACCGTAACCCCACAATCGCCTTCTTGCAGTGTCACATCACTGTGCACTGTACTGAGAACACGTTCGTGTCTCTATTATATGCTCTACAAAGCGTCAGCTAACTATGGAGCTAGTGCAGGGCGACGTCGTTTGCCAACGGGGGGTCTTTTAGGTGCTGCTACAGCCGTTATCATCGGCGAACACAACACGTCTGCCCTGGATCCCACCTCCCTCCTTCCTTTCAAAATGGCATGTCAGAAACCGTGGTGGGTTCGACCAAGTTGGATCAATCGGGATGTAGCTGCGGGATTGATATAGTACATATATTTATGCCCGTTTGGTGGACTGGCGAAAGGCCAGCACCATTTAATGTAGTTATCGTATGATGCGACCGTACATGGCCAAAGGTGACGGAACCGAGGAGTCAACAATAATACCCGTAGCGTTACCAGAAAAGCTTGCTACAAAGATGATGCAATGATATAAATGAAGTGATACATATATCCATGACTTTTTCTGACTGGAACTTGTTACACTGTTACATTTATCCCTGACATTGTGGTGCACTATCATGGTCCGTCGAATTGGCTTTATGTCTACAAGGACGGCAAGAAGTCAATCTTATTCATCACATGTCGAATAAATGCAGCACGACTTACTTTGGTATAAATTTAAAATTTTCCGGACACTTTCCTAAAAACATCTAGTTTTGAAGATATTTTGCTCAATACTCACCTCGCGACATTACCAATCACAACCCCTACCTCAGAAACCTTAACCCAATCGCTGGAATCAGGAGAAGCCAGTAAGGTCTCCATCTCGTCTCTTCCCCAGAATGTCGGCACACGTTCATTCAATCGTTGAGGCAATCTCTCCATCAACCCAACAGGTATGTATCGATGGGTGAATGACATCCATTCACATAAGAATCGTCGCGTTTGGTTAACTCCCAGAGTATCCGAGCCCCAATGCTCTAATCCAAATTTGGCAAAATCGGCAAAGATATCGAGTCGTTCACGAGATGATATATCCCATGTTCGACGTTCTTTGATTTCGGTGAAAAGCTAGAAATGTTGAATGATCAGCTGCTGCAAACCCGACCCTATTACTGCTTGATGACTCTACAAATTCAAGTCCATCACTACGTACCCACGGCTTGATGAGCGCACCTCTAGCAATCATAACACCAGCTAATGAGGATTTTTTTTCTATACCATCTGAATCCATGGCATCCACTGAAGATTCCGCCAGCACATAATGTTGACGATAATCTTCGAAAGACATGATATCACCATTTCCAAAGAATGGAAAGTTTGAGTCGGCCTTGAGTGCTGTTTGGCAAGCTACATGGATGGCGTTGAATGAGCCAAAAGGGTGCATCACCACGTCACAACATAGCATACTTTGATGTATATAATCCCAATTAGCAAGTTTTGAATATCTCTGCTCCCTCGTCCTCCCATGCAAAGTAGCAGCCGACAATCCCCAACCGCTAAACTTTGCTGCTAATTTGTGAGCCACAAAATTATTTTTTGTGAAACTCATTCTCAGTTTTATCGTAACAGGTACTTGGCTAACATGAACCATCCCACGCACGATATCATGTAGTCTGGATGTACGTTCTAATAACATGCTACCTGCACCTACGCGTGTTACAAGATCTATCGGGCATCCGCAATTGAGATCAATGAAATCGACATTCATTTCACGAGATATGATTTCTGTTATGGCTGTTGCACCGATGACAGTGTGAGATGCTAGTTGAACACCGAAAAAGTCTTCTGAGGCGTGGCGTTTGAGAAGCGCCCATTCTGGAGCATGGCCAACATTCAATTTTGAAGCCAGGGCCTTGTTTGATGTGTCGTAATGTGAGCGAGGGGCAAAACGGCCGTTAACGCCATGGTGTCGCATACTGACCATTTCACCACAAGTGATGTCAGCTCCCATACGTTTACACAGTCTTCTAAAAGGCAGATTCCCAACAGTTGTCAACGGCGCTAAATACAATTTGCCGTGCCAATCAAGTTTCTTTCGCTCTTGCGGTCTTAGTGGTAGCTCGATATCATCCTCCTTTTCTTCTCTCGTATCGTCCTTGACGATTTCACAGACATCATCGCTTGTGTTCGTCACATCTTCTTCATTTGCATCCCCTCCATTCTCCTGTTCCACCTTATTCCTACTCCCCGCAGCTGCATGTGCATCTTTTCTTTCTTTCTCCAACTTTGGCAACACGACATCCATATACTCTCGAGTTTTCGGCGTAGCAATTTCACGTTTCCTCACTTGCACCATATAACTCTTTGGCACAGTATTCATGGTCAATTTTCGTAATGTACTTCCCGATGCGTCACATTGAGCCACTATTGCCTCATTTACGAGGTTCTGACGTTTGGAAGTATCTATGTGTGATGATGCCCATCGACATCGGAATCCATACGGACATTTTCCGTATGCTTCGTAGATGTAACATGTGCCTGGTAGATCTGCGGGTTTTTCGGCAAGATACTGATCGAGATCGTGAGTGTTCCGGCATCTACGTTGCAATGTTAGAGATTTTCAAATGATTTACAAGTCCGACGTTCACAACGTACGGTCTTCCATCCTGTAGCCGCTGACAACCAGTTTCCCAATGAGGGCACCTAAAATTCACAAAACTCATCAGCACTGACGCATTTTTTTCAGACAAACCACGAACAGCCGACACCACCGCCATGACGCCAAACTCACAAATTGATCTCATCGAGAATATGAGGCACACCACCTCTATTCTTATTCTGGCCTTTATACTTTTTCTTATCCTTCTTATGCTTCTTCTTGTTTTCTGTGTTTTCTTCATCTTTGCCTGCGGCTTCGTACTGGTCGTCTATTGATGAACCATTATCACCAACCATGCCTCCGGGGACATCGACTTTGGGCTTTTTGGAGTCGGGCCCGTCTGTATTTGGATCCTGGGCTGGTCTTTTGCTGGTGTTTTGATGCCCTGAGGATGCAGACTCTGCTGATGACGATGCATATGGGGCCGTTGGATTCAGGTGTTTGATATAGATTGGCTTGAGAGGAGCCTCGCCGTTGCCTCGTTCGATATTGCTTTTCTCACCAATCATCTTTGTTTTCTATACAAAAAAAACCTGGAAGCGAAAACGGCAAGAGATTCGTGTGGGCAATTGTCGTCAAACGCGACAACCACGCGACTCCCTGGTTTACAGATTCAACTGAATCATTAACATTTGGCAACCCAAGACGAAGGAGATGGGCTATCTAGATATATATTGCCGGACTAGGTTCTAGAAGACGTCTACGATCCCATAGTTGCAATGGTCGCCGTAGCTTTCGCATTCCTGATCCTCTCCAGCAAAGCAATGGCAGCCTTCTCATGTCTGGACAGAGTTTCAACGTTCGGAGCCTTCAGACGAAAGTACCGAGTTAGTCGTGTTTACTGCTGGGTGGCTGGACCGGGTAGTGAACGATCGATCAGTAGGCACGCACTTGATGTAGTCTCGATGTGGGTGGGGGAGCTAGGGCTAAGCATGAAGAAGGTGAATGTGAGACGCAGCGGGCGTCAAGAAATGACTGGTGTGCTCACTGGTGCGTGATGTGTGGCGTGATGTGGCGTGAGGATTGATCACGATATCACAGTTAGGACGGGATGGCTTCTGTTCCGGGCGCTGGACTCTCACCAGTATGCTCTTCTGTCTGGTGTGATCTGACGCAGGTTGCAGGCTGTGATGGATTCAAACGAGTACGACGTGCGATATCACGCAACGCCGTAGCCATGCATTATGGCGAGCAACAGAAGTCTGCAAGAACGGTCGTCCAACCAGGAGACGACTGCTTATCTTGCCGTAATAATGCGATGCGCCGTATGATGGATCTCGATGTCTCAATCCTCAAAAAAGCACTCTTCACTCGCCACGCATGGATCGGATCTCATCGCTCACACCATAGCAGGCCGAGGCTATAGGGCAGGTACAGTCGCACCTCGGCTGGCGGCAAATGGTATCAAGTAGCGGAAAAGGGGCATTGACCTGTCAACGTGTGGGAATCTATGCATCACTCACACGATGTGAAGCATCGTACCCATTACGTTTCCTGACTGCATCACGCCCATTCCCCACAACCCCAACTTCCATATCTGTATATCTGCTGACATTTGGTGGCGGCTGTGTCTCGGGTGATTCCATAGATATCGATATACTCGTCCAGAGTGGTTGTGCGCTATCGCTGCTATCACAGGCATCTCTCAAAGTGTACAAACAACGAAACGATAGTATACAGTCATACGGCAATCTGAGCTTACGTGGCAACCGTGGGGTCAGACAATCTATGAGGGCTAGGGTGGAAAATGATGCGCTGCTGGCTGTACTACCTGAACCAGTGACGTGTTATTCAAACGCTGCTTTTAGTCAGACACAGAATATAATACTAGAGCCAAATGCATCCCTAGTCATGTTAGATTGGTTTACTTGTGGGAGAATGTCGAGAGGTGAGGAGTGGCAGTTTGATTCGTGTACGAGTACAAACACAATAGTGCTGGAGGGTTATGGGACTGTTGTTAGAGATTCTTGGAAGTTGGTTGATGATGGGTACATTAATGATGGTGAGCCTAGCAGTAGTGGCAACACGGTTTCTGTGAGTAGCAGTGGACATAGGTATGGCACGAATCCAGACGGTCACGATGATACAACCACCCTGACAAACCAACTGCCGCATATTCCCAAACGTAAATCATACGCCTCACGAGTGCTGCCTTATAAATGTTTAGCAAACATAGTCCTGCTTGGGCCACAAACAAGGTCTATGACATCGCACATACTATCATCCTTCGAAAAGATATCAATAAGCCATAATAGAAAATCGCCAAATGACAACGGTGTCATATGGAGTGCGTCACCGCTACTTGATGGGGTTGGATGTATTGTTAGAGCTGCCGCGTTGGACACGAGCACCATGAGATGCTTGTTGGTCGGGCTCTTGTCGGCTGGCTTGGAAGAGCAGGGGGTTGAATGGGGGACTACGACATTTGGATCGCAGGTTGTGTAGCAGCACGGTGCAATGATAGTAACTTTTCGCTGTTATACATACGCCCTCATCATCATAATTACCTTTACACTGAAGACTTCGGGGAAGGTGAGCAACTTGTCGGGCGCGCATGCAACATTCAAAGTAATATGCTAAATAAAGTGCGTGATTTGCCCATGCATAACGTCGATTTCATGAGAGGTTTAGGACGCGTTTAGGACGCAATGTTCCGTCGCTCGGTAAAGTCAGTGCATTCCCAGCTGTCTGCAGCAAACTCATCGTATCATCGTAAGCATGACAATGAAAAGAGCCTGGATCAGTTCGCAGTTAGTGGCCGTAGCCATCCTAAGCATCGTCATAACACGAGTCTTTTTCTGCAAACGGTGCGAATTCAGTTTTGACGATGCACCATCTTCATCGCATCCACTAGGAATCATCACAGTAAATAATGGACTTGAGCAAAGGAATGTCGTCCATGATGGCAGCAGTACCAGCAGCAATGGAAGAGATGGGTTTAGTGCACCAGCATCAATGGTGGTAGAAGAGGGAGGACAGCGATGGGACCATGATCCAAGAATACCCTTTCCGACAGTACCGTCTCCACCTTACGATACCAAGATACCCAGAATACTGCATAGAGTATGTCTCGATACCTGGGTGACTTGTATTTGCAGGCTGTATTTTAACCGCTCCACCCCTTCAAAGTCTTGGAAAACCGAGAATGTACCACAGGTAATGCGAAAATGGACGAAAACGTGTTCGGATCTGCATCCCGACTGGACACATATATTGTGGACGGATGAGATGAATAGAGAATTGGTGCGAGTGTTCTACCCCTGGTTCTTGCCTGTATACGATTCATATGAGAAGAATGTCATGAGGGCAGATGCTGCTAGGATCTTTTATATGCACAAGTTTGGAGGTGTTTACATGGACTTGGATTTTGAGGTATGCTTGCATGGTGTCGGCCATGCTAGGATATCGACTCACAAATCAATGAACAATAGTGTATAAGGCCCATGGACTCCTTATTGAATGTCTCGACATCATTGCTAGGATATCTGTCGGATGATTATGAGTACGAACATGTATGTGCTGCTGTGATGGCATGATTTAGGGACTTTTTCGCGTCCAGCTCATAACATCCAATTGATAGAACATACCAAATGCATGGATGGCCTCAAAACCAAGGCACAAATTCTGGGAATTTACAGCCAGACTAATGCAGTTCAATCCCTATGATCCCGCACTGAATCAATCAATTGCTGAATACATGACTGGACCTGTCATGTTATATAACGCATATTACAAGTGGAACTCTAAGCATGAGAACTCACCCAATTCTGATTACAGAGTTACTATTTTGAGCAATGGTATGATTCGTGTTGTAACATTGCTGATCACTAAAACGACAACTTTCATGACAGATCTCATTTATCCGTTTGATTGGCATTCAAGATCACCATGGTATAACTATTGTTGGGCTAGATCGAGTAGTTATAGCCCGGAAAAGTGTAAAAAGGAAATGAATGTAGTTGGCAAATCATCATATGTAGTCACGTATTGGAGTCATTCCTGGGAATCCATAGGGCGGAGTCCAAAGGCGTCTATTGTGAGAGGCTGAGTTGGGATGGTGGTGCTTGTATATGATAGGCACGCTAGTGGTAAGTCAAAATATGTGTGGCCAAGTATGGACAAAATATGTGCAAATATATACGAGCAAGAAGTGTCAGAAGTGCGCCCTCAACTTTCCCGGCCTCTTTTGTGCATGGATTACAACAGCACCCGTCATGGCCACAGGGCGCGTATCTAAAGCAGTAAATGGACCAGGACGAGATAGGGTTTTT
>QEAN01000138.1:28912-47629 GCA_006535955.1 Synchytrium endobioticum | reverse complement strand
TTATCGGCTGATTCCGCAGGCTGCGGGGAAGAATTCGCCTTATGACATTAGCCGTCGCAGCGGGCTCGTGGGACATTACTTCGTCATTCACACGCGTCCAAACACGCTTTAACCTCAATGTCCACGTTTTTGGGCTTCATCTCACCCATCATCATTCTCGCGATGTTCCGCCGACCTTACTACGTGTCCAGTATCGCTCCGAATCCGCCAAACTACAAACCTAGCTACATCTAATGGACCAATAGCCTCGTTATGATGGCGTCAACAATGATTTTGGAAAGAGTAACGCTGATACGGTCCATCCGGAGCATCCATAACTCGAGTCGAAGCTTTACCACCGCATTCCGATCTAGTCGAGTCGCAGAAAGTGCCAAGGTAGTCGCGAAAGCCAACATCAATCGACGGTGCCTGGCCACTGTTGCTTCTCCCGAAGAACAGCAGGAAGTACTCAATGGAGAACGGGTATCTGAGGACGTAGATGTTTGTATCGTTGGTGCTGGGCCGGCTGGCATATCAGCCGCCATTAAACTCAGGCAGTTGGCTGACAAGGATGGTAGAGAACTGCGCGTATTTTTAGTAGAGAAGGGATCTGAAGTAGGTATGTGTCATCGTCAGGCAACGTCGCTTCTCTTTCATAGTGCACAGCGGGGCTGACACGTCATGCCGTTAGGCGCCCATATACTCTCCGGTGCTGTTATTGAGCCGAGAGCTCTAGATGAACTGATTCCAGACTGGAAAGAAATGGGAGCCCCCTTGAACCAGCCAGCCCTCCAGGATAGAATGCGACTCCTGACTCGCACCATGTCAATACCGTTTCCGCACCCTCCTCAAATGAGCAATAAAGGTAACTACATCGTATCGCTTAGCAATGTAGTCAAGTGGTTAGGTGAGCAGGCTGAGGAAGCAGGTGCTGAAGTTTATCCAGGAATCGCTGCCAGCGAGGTACCTCCCATGCTTGCTTTTGTGCAAATCATGATGCAGCCTCACACGGTTCAAGAGTAGATTTTGTATTCATCAGATGGTGCAGTAGAGGGAATAGCTACAAACGATGTTGGCATTAATAAACAGGGACTACCCAAAGTTTCGTTTGAACGAGGCATGGAAATACGTGCCAAAGTCACACTATTCGCTGAGGGTTGTCATGGCTCTCTTACCAAGAAGCTCATACGAAAGTACGATTTGAGGAAGGATTCTCAACCACAAACTTATGGTATTGGGCTCAAAGAGGTAAGGTCGTATGCCACAAGCAAAACGTCGTGCCTGCAATACGAACTCATTTTCCGATATGAATACCACAGGTCTGGGAGCTCGATCCATCAAAGCACGAACCAGGACTGGTCATGCATACA
Organism: Synchytrium endobioticum; assembly: GCA_006535955.1. Taxonomy (NCBI): domain Eukaryota; kingdom Fungi; phylum Chytridiomycota; class Chytridiomycetes; order Synchytriales; family Synchytriaceae; genus Synchytrium; species Synchytrium endobioticum. The sequence continues at coordinate 46,280 of QEAN01000138.1, read as the reverse complement.
CTAGGTTGGCCACTAGACATACATACATATGGCGGATCTTTCATGTATCACCTCGAAAACAACTTATGCGCAATTGGATTTGTGGTTGCCTTGGATTACTCCAACCCGTATCTAAATCCATATCAGACCTTTCAAAAGTACAAGACCCATCCAGCCATACGTAGATACCTAGAAGGTGGAAAAATACTAGCATATGGGGCTAGGGCTTTGAATGAAGGTGGTTGGCAATCGATTCCAAAACTTACATTCCCTGGCGGCGCACTTATCGGGTGTACAGCTGGATTTTTGAACGTGCCGAAAATCAAAGGCACTCACACGGCTATGAAGTCTGGTATGTCGCAGTTCCATGGCTGAAGTTTTGCGGTGTCCTTCTATCCCACACATATCTTGAGACAGATAATTCTTAGGCATGATTGCTGCCGAAGAAGCTTACAAGGCAATAACGTCAGCACCAGAAGGAAGCACTAAACCAATCGATATTACTCCGTACGAGAAAGCAGTAAAAGAATCCTGGGTTGGGAAAGAATTATACGAAGTGCGTAATGTGCGACCGTCATTTCATAATCCGCTAGGCATGTGGGGAGGCATAGCGTGGTCTGGTCTGGACACGCTTATTTTAAAAGGCCGAGTCCCATTCACCTGGAATCACCCAGGACCAGATCATGCCATGCTCAAACCAATCAAAGACTGCCAACCGATCGAGTATCCGAAACCTGATGGACAGATAACTTTTGAGTTGCTGGAGAACGTTAGTAGGACGGGAACAGGACATACTGAAGACCAGCCTGTACATTTGAGATTGCAAAGAGGGGATAAAGAGCAACTGGCAGTCAACTTGCCCAAATTTGGCGGGCCTGAAGCTAGATTCTGTCCTGGTATGTTGTCGGAAGCGACTAACACTTTGTCCCCCTCATTTCCTCACTGTATTCTAATAGCTGGAGTGTATGAATACCTGGTGGAAGAGGGTAATCCAGGACAGAAACGCTTCCAAATCAACGCGCAAAACTGCATTCACTGTAAAACGTGTGATATCAAAGACCCAAGTCAAAACATTGACTGGACTGGTAAGTTTATATTGCATCAGCATTCATCGAACTACATGCCCATTCACAACATTCCTGTAGTTCCGGAAGGTGGTGGAGGCCCGAAATACGTGTATACCTAAACCGATTTACATGTATCTGGGCATGATTAGTAAAAGATTAGTAATAGATCATGAATGCACATACTGGATGTGATGGGGGCTGTTGTGGTTTCTCGTCCGTAGGTTGTCCTAAATCCACAAGTCCTAAATCCACAAATCCTAAATCCACAAGTGGATGTCCTAAATCGATGAGCAATCCCGCAGAACATGCATTAATGGGCTAGTGGATGGTGTGGGGCCACGCTGTGATAGATATTCTTCATGACTTGTCAGAAATACAGGATAGCAATATTGAATTGTTGGGAATGATCAGCGTACAATCAGCGTTTCCAGTAATTGCTTCCTATTCCTCAATTCTGACTTCACCCTGTTCACAAGACGCGTGGCATCTTTGGTGTTTGAAAGCCACGGTATCTATGCGTGCGAGATAGCTCAGCTATGAGCTAATCTCTATTCTGAACACGACTTTCATAGGCCTAAATGGATAATGTTGTGTCGCTCAGGAACCATGTACTGCGTTTGTGAGCTGATCAGCACCATCGCAACCAAGTGTCATGGCACCACCAAGAAAAAAGCCATTTCTCTACAGCTACTGGAGATCATCCGCATCCTGGAGAGTCCGGTACGCATTTATACACATGCTCCCACACGACACGTCATCTTGGATGCCCTTGGTGCATCACCTTTTCAGGCCCGCTTTACGTTTACATTTAGGATTGGACTAGCGTTGAAAGAAATAGAGTATGAATACGTACCGGTCAATCTCGTCAAGGGAGAGCAACTAGGACCAGAGTTCATGGAGCTGAATCCAGCCAAATTGGGTCGGTACCTTGTATACCCCGAAATTCCGCTCTTCACCACCCTTTGCCGCATCTACCATAGTACCGCTACTCATATGGGATGACAAGCATTTGACTCAAAGTCCAGCCATTCTGGAAGTAGGCCTGTGTATTCTTATTGAGAATGATTGCCACGGAGAAAGGAAGGCCATGAGGGGTTGACATGGCGTTCACTGACAGCGCCCCGCACAAGCTTCTAGACGAACTCTATCCAGAAATACATCCCTTCCTGCCCGCAGACCCGTACGCAAAGGCTACAGTCAGATCCATCGTCGATGCCATCGTATGTGATACTCATCCAGTGGCAAACAGCCGTATTCTCAAACTGGTTGGAGGTGATGACGATGCTAAAAGAGCCGAGTATGCAAAGGTTGTGATTACCTGGGGTATGGAAGCAGTAAGCATCGTTTGGTGGATTGATGATTGAAAGGCCTCTGACCGAATAATACAGGTTGAAGCTCAATTGCGAAAGACGGCTGGGAAATATTCATATGGAGATGCGCTTACCATGGCTGACATTGTTCTGGCACCACAATTTTACAATGTTTATAGATGGAAGTGTGATGTAGGCATGTTCCCGACTTGTGAAAGAGTGTATAACGAGCTGTTGCAATTGGATGCGTTCAGCAAAACACATCCTGATTTGCAACCGGATAATCCTGATTTGAGTAGGTAACTACGGTCTCCCGAGGAATGAGCTCGCGTCTTGTTGGGCTGCCATTGTAGAGATTTAACTTATCTGGGGTGGCGCGCATCGGGATAGCAGTGCAAAGTTTGTGTATGCAATTAAAGGATGTACTAGTTTATATAAGTGTGAAACGATCTTTAAACATGCAGTTCCAAAACGGCGGTCAGCTGCGTAGAGTCTGGTGACATCACGGCAGGAAGACCTCAAGACCAACTATACGATCAAAATATTGTATGCTAGCAAGCGTATATACAAAATGCTCTGAACTACACCTTCTGAACTCCGGACCACAGTTTATATACAACCTGCTACATCATCGCATTACGATCAAACGGCTTTTGTGCTACACGCTCATTCCAGTGCAACGTAGAAATTAAAGATCTAAACCAGTCTGATGTCTGATCGTCATGACATAACGTCACGAACGGGTATCGAGAAGCTGTTATAGTTATGGAATCTCCCGGTAGTAGTTCTCGTCGATTTCGGCCGTCGAAGGATGCCTGTTGCGGGAGTTGCGAGAGGTTAGTACATCTTGAACAATACTACTCGCAATATAAGAGCAGCCTTCGTCAACATGTCAGCACGGACTCACCCATGCTACAGAACGAGTTCCCGAAGTAACGCATATCCTCAATTCACTTTGACCAGGTAGTATCATTGGCCGGCATGTCAATGTATGTGGACAGATTGGCGTTACCAGTATAGACGCTTTATCTGGATGTACCAATGATCCACCGGCACTAAGCTATTGGGTAATAGAGTGAGGATATGCAAAGGCATGAATCCCCAACAATGCGACAAACACCACCAGCACTCGGAGCTCACATTATACGCAGTGCTCCCAGTCGGCGTTCCAATGACCAACCCATCAGCCAAGAAAGTCGTCAAATGCAAATTATCGGCATACAACTCCAATTGCAACATGTTTGGTGACGCACCACGATCAACCACTACTTCATTCATAATTTGATGTACAGAATTAGGAAGACCGCAAGGTCTTGTGTCACTTTCGTCACATGAATCTTCAGTTCGTATAACCGCGTCTCGTGTCCAAATGGTGTGTTTTGGTAATGCTCCGCGAGGTATCGCAGCCATTTGTCGTGTTTCCGTATTGAGAGAGTTGGGGGAACGGGGTTTGGAGTACACGGAGCATTGTAGACGCATTCGGAGGTTGGCTCGTTGGGCTTGGCCCTCGAAGACGTTGGAGAGCGTTTGTCGATGCTAAGCATTCGGTTGTACGGTGAGTTTCAATCGAAACCCCCCGACAACAAATAGTAAGAGTATTCTGTCAAACAAACTCACTTTAGCAAAGTCGAAAACAGTGAGGAAACCTAAAGAACCAAGGAAGAAGGGCATAACCGGCGGTGATTGTTTCTGTGATTTATAAAATAGGGTCAGTGCAATAATTGAGGACGTGAAACCAGGGTATAAGAACAGAGAAGGATGACTCGGGGCCAGCACATGCTCATAGTCGCAACTGCAAACAACATAGATACCTGAAACAGCCAACTAGTATAAAGCACGGTTCCGTCGCCGCCCAAAGTGATGGCAAGACTCACATCATCCGCCCTCGTTTTTATAAACTCCCTTCCCCAAAATTTCAACCTGTCACGGACAGCAGGAGAATTCTCTTTTAAGCTATCATAATCAAATCCATCAGCACTCCGTAGTGGTTCTTGTACAAAAACATTTACGGTCGGATATGTTTCCACCAGCCATACTGCCAGATCTCGGGTGAGCGGAACGAGGGATGGATCGAATGGTTTTGTGACGACTAGAATGTTGCGGATTGAGGAGAGGACGAGGCGGAGTTTTGACAGTTTTGTTGTCATGTCTAGTAGTCTATCATGTGATTGTAGAGGAGGGGATGAGATACTGAGCAGGCCTTGGGGGGTGAGCTTACTTGACTGATGCTTCAGCTATAGCGGAGACGGCACTGACACCCTCAGCTGATGCTGCATTCTAGTAGTGCCAGGCGAGGTTCTGATAAGTCAAATTTGTCTTGTTTTACCCCACCAGGCAAAACACTCACCACGCAGTCCCAACTTGAGTTCCGGATGGATAGTCTGTTGTTTTTCGCTCTGGCCTGACGTGCCATGATCTTCAGAACGTGGGCATCATCTGTAGCGAAATGCAGGTCAGTATTATGTGCTTCAACTTCTCTAGGTAACGATCTGGCGTACCTTTGATTTCGCACCAATCGCCTTCGTCGTCCAGGAACTCGAGTGAAGCGGAGAGTGGATCGAAGTCTTGGAATGACGTGGCGAAGGCATGGGCGATTGCGTGATAAGACAATGATTCGTTTACTGTGTTTGAAAGGACCATGATCAGTGGCGATGCGATGCAGTGCACAGACAGCGAAGGATACATACATATCGAGCATACGATGCGACCTCCGTGGGACAGCTTGAGCTCCAGCGACTGTGGGGGGCCCTCAGTGTCTATGGCAGCGCTGCAGGCAGGTAATGCGCTCATGCTTCGTCGTGGTCGTCGTATGAGCTTACACGCTTCCCCTTTGCTTCCTTTTCTTCATCGACTCCCGAATACAAATATTCCATATACAAAAGGAACTTGTTAAATCAGGCACATCATTCGGCCAAGGAGAAAGGTCGTCGCCTCAAGCAGCTGGATCAGCCGTGGAATTACTCCAATGTCCGGCGGAAGGAAAAGACAAGAATCAACCTGCACCATCGCAGGAATCCAACAAATAATGGCCGTCATTCCCTCCGCCTGCACCTCCAAATATCAAGACTACATCTATCGCCCCAATACCTTGTCCGTCACGTCGAAACCTTGGTAAAGTGCCATGACAAGGCCAAGTGTGGCAGATGGGACAGGTATAAACGGACGCAGCGTGCTCTGCACGAAATATGTATGAATATACGAGGTAGTGGGACAAAGGACGACACAGTTGTCATCTGGGGGAATGGAAATTTCACCGGTCTGGGGAGAAAGCAGGGGGCGCCGACCAAGGCACGGAAGAGACACACCAGACGATATATGCAAATCATTACTTATGATGAGTATATGACGTCTCAGCTGTTATGACCACCCTCCAAACTCCTCTATAAAGATGGTGCGATTGAGTAAGCTAGGTGGCGCCTGGGACGCGAACCGGCGACTGCTGGTGTCACACGCGCAGTGACTCACGCGTGTGACGTGTGAAAAACCAGTGGTATAAGTAAGAAAGCTTTCTGCATAATCTTGTAAACAGAATAGAATCAACCTTTAGTCACTTTTAGTCGAATTTAGTCAACCTCCACCCTTTTTCCGACGCAAGTCAATCAGAGAAAGCAGCTGACAACCACCCCCATAAAATGTCCAGTTCCGCCAATGTTAAAGGTATCTCCAAAGGTCGTAGAGTTCGATCACGACAAGTATGAAGAACCAAAGAAGGTACCTGAAGCAAAGGCGGGGGAGCACAGCTCGAAGGGAAAGGCCAAGCGTGCTCCCTCTGGTCGTAGTAGTAGGACGAAAGCCGCAGATGATTACGATTATGAAGGCCCAGAAACGTCGAAAAAGAACTTTTCCGATGCGACCAGAGCCATCATGTCTCTCTCCCAGTGTGGTGGATATAGGACCATTCACGTTCCTTAAACGCTTGGTCAGGTCATATGACATTGCGCATGCGTACTATAGCACAAAGAAGTACAAGAGGAAGCGGTGGGATGCCGATAAAGTAAAACGTGGCGAGTTAGAGCGATTGTCCACGATCATAGGCGAGGTTGAGCTACGAGCTGAAGTATAAAAAGGAATCAAATTTGCAACGCCAGACTTCATCCATGCAAACATCCTATATCCTATATCAAGTTGCGTTGCGTGCATGGCTAATATCATAGATGGCTGGGTTGTTTCTGGCGCCGACCTCCGCCCCGTCGATGAGGCATAGTACCACGCTGGACTCGTCAGGCATCGCTGCTGATGGTCGCTGGAGCGATACACACGGGTGCACGCCTGAGCTCAGATAGAAGTCCCAATACATTGCCGCTGTTCGGGCCACGGCCCCCCGCCTGCCGAGTAATTACGCCGGAAGTCAATGATGTTTGGACCAGTGGCCTGCAACTACGACGCTTATATCTGACAATCCAGAACGTACCGAGACGATGCCACATGTCGTTCATTTCTAGCATATCCGCAGACGCAGCCACGCAAACAGACACTTGCCTGCCGTATTATTGTTATATACAGTACGATGAAGCAGAGGTTTAGTGCCCTGGATGTGTCAGGTATAGTGACAAGCCTTCGCCCCACGATCCAGAATCAACGTCTACAGAATGGTAAGCTTTGACTACTTGTCCTTGCTGAGCTCCACTAACCTGCGCCTCCATCCAATACATCCCAGTCTACGACATCAGCCCAAGAGTACGTGCATCATCAACTGGACGCACACAACTTCCACAACTTCTGCCCAAAGTGCAAACCACGGGGTTCCTATCCGCATTGCCGATTAACATCAAACACCACAAAATCCTAGACCTACTTGTTCAAGTTCTCATCAACGGTCGCCGATTCGAAAGAGCTGCTACTGGTAGAGTCCGGCATCCGAATTCACTCATCCGAGTTCAGTCGTGAAAAGTCCATGTTTCCCTCCCCGTTTTGCATCAAGTTGAGGAAACACCTCAAGGGCAGGAGACTAAAGGATATCCAACAAGTACGAGCTGATCGCATAATTGATTTGACCTTTGGAGAGGGTGATGGCGCCTGTGAGTTCCTTGCCTTCGCGCCCGGACCTGCTTTGAATGGAAAAGCGCAACCTCCTAATACCAATCACGAGTAGATCATTTGATGCTAGAATTTTATGCATCCGGAAACATAATATTATGTGATCACCAGTACAAAATACTGTCACTTTTGCGTGTCGTTCAAGTCCAAGGAGTAACTCCCGCAGTTGCCTCAAACAGCGAATCGGTGGTTCCTAGCAACAAAGTAGATTCGGCTAAATTTGCCGTTGGAGAGACGTATAGACTCGATTTAGCCACCGACTTTCATCCAGCTACAGAGGACAGAGTGAGACTGGCTTTGGAGGGGCCACCTCCAGAATCAGAGCCGATGTCTATACCCTCAGAAAGTCTGCAGTCGACACAACACGATACCAGCAAGAAGAGGAAAGGTGGTAAAAAATCCGCTGCAGCGCCGAAAGCCAAGAAGAAGAAGGACTGGACCCTGCGGAAAGTCATTCGTGACGCTTTTGCTGCAGACTATGGAACTGCCTTAATTGATCATCTATTATCTATCTCTGGTTTGGACGGTGCGTTGCGCGTACCAGACGATATAGATGCGTCTCCCAAGTCCCCCCATATTGCTAGTCTCATGTCAGCTTTTGATGAGGCCAACACGATAGTTCAGTCATGTATCGAACGCCCACAAAAGGGCTATATCATACTATCTAGTATTGCAAAGGACTTGACCACGGACACGTCTGCAGATAATAGTGGTACTGCAAGGGAGTCTGATACTAGCACCAATGTTTACGACGAATTTCATCCCTACCTCTTTGCACAGCATAATGGTCGACCTCACCTGGAATTCGAGTCCTTTAATATAGCGACAGATACCTTCTTTTCGCGTATAGAAGCACAAAAACTAGAACTAAGGGCTCGACAAGCTGAACTCAACGCTCAAAAGAGAATCGAGACTGTCAAAGCGGGCCACGAATCTCAGATCAAGGGCCTAGCATCTCAGCAAGAAGAATCGACAAAAGTCGCAAGAGCTATGGAGCTCAATATGTGTGATATAGATTCTTTGCTCCAAACATTGCGAACGTTGTTAGCGTCGGGTATGGATTGGCAAGATCTCAATAAGCTAGTGAAAGATGAGACGATCAAGGGGAATAAAATTGCAAGTATGATTGTTGCTCTCAAAATGGAGTCGTCTACGGTATCTATCAGTCTTCGGGATCCGGATGACACCGGTATTGACGATGTACACAGCCCATCAGAAGACGATGCACAAACTGACGATTCGGCGACGGAATCTGACGAGTCGGATGACGAGGATGGCAGCATTCCAAGTAGCGTAACCAACAAGCCCAACAATGAAACTCTGGGTCGAATGCTTATTGCAGACATAGATATTTATGCATCAGCTTTCTCCAATGCCCGAAAGTATTATGATGTTAAGAAGAGTGCTGCGATGAAACAGGAGAAAACTCAAGAAGCCGCTGAGAAGGCCGTCAAGTCGGCTGAACGAAAGATTTTGCAAGAGTTAAAGACTGCGCAAAAGCAAGTTCCCTCTATGACTAAAGTTCGGAAGCCTTATTGGTTTGAGAAGTTTTTGTGGTTTGTCAGTTCTGAGAATTACTTAGTGGTTGGTGGTCACGATGCTCAACAAAACGAGCAGTTAGTTCGAAAGTATCTGAAGAGGGTAACTATATGTTTTGGAAGACGTTTGTTGTCTGAATGTCCAGTCTGAATCCAGTCTGAATCTTTAGGGCGATGTGTACATACATGCTGATTTAAGTGGTGCGTCGTCTGTCGTGGTCAAAAATCCCAACCCAAATGCGGCGCCACCGCCAGACGTCTCTCTCGAGGATTGGTCTCCTATACCTCCAGATACGTTACTGCAAGCTGGTACCATGAGTGTATGTCAATCGAAGGCGTGGGAGGCCAAGGTGGTCACCTCAGCTTGGTGGGTTCATCCGGATCAGGCAGGTTCTCATGTCGACATTCTTTCGGGCAATTAGTGTTGCCGATTTACCAGCCTTTATACGCTCTAGGTTTCCAAAACAGCACCAACAGGCGAATATCTAACAACTGGGTCATTCATGGTCAGAGGTAAAAAGCACTGGCTTCCACCGGTTCAACTAGTTTATGGATATGGATTACTTTTCAGAGTGTCTGACGAAGATATCCAGCGGCATTATTGGGAAAGGCGGCCGTGGGGTCGTAACAGCGATCAAGTGCCGAACCGTGATATCAATAATAGTATTAGCGCTATGTCATCACGAGCTCAGAGTTTGGAAACTATTGGCATCTCACCGATGGGATCTACGGCCAATTTTGCTGATGACGAAAGTCCGGATGTCATACAAGCTGCCGCTGAAGAATCTGGTGGTGGTACTGATTCTGATAGTGATTGGATGCCAGAAGCTAGGGCTCGTAGTTGTATCCGCACAGGTAGCTCGAATCCACCACTGCCGGCTATCGTGGTTCCAGTGGGGAGTGACGACACTAGCGTTGGTGAAATGGGCGATTCCGAAGGCGAGCAGGATGTCGACGAGTCCCCTCCACAATCGCCGTGTAAATCTCGCTCCAAGCTGCAACGAGACGATACGGTCCCTGTAGCGGATAAGTATAATCTGAACGAGATAGGCGATGAAGCGGTTCATGATCCATCACCTGTCTTAGCTTCCATAACTGCTTCTGCCTCGTCTGCACCTGGACGCAAAAGAGCTATCAGTGCTAAAGAACGTCGCGACATGAAAAAGAAGCGAGCTGGGAAAGGGAACGATAGTTGGGGCGACGATGAGAGCAATAAAACTAGTAGTGTAGCACTTGACACATTGGATTTGTCAAAGCTACCTCACGGCACAACCAGTAAGAAACCGCCAATGGCACCTCCGAGCAACCAACAGCAGGCCCATGTTCGTGGTAAAAAGGGCAAGCTGAAGAAGCAAAAGACGAAATATAGGGATCAAGACGACGAAGATAAACAGCTTGCTTTGGAAGTGTTGGGCTCTGCAAAGGGGCAACAGCAACAGCAGGACAAGAAGGGTAAAGGTGGTCGTAGTGAATTCACCAAGGAACCAAGTGTCAGAATACGACTGCTCCAACCAGATTCCGCCAGGGTAGCTGGAGTGATCCAAGAAAAGGATGGCAATGAGTCGAGTAAAAGCAGCAATAATGGAGATGCAACCCATAATGCTGATGAATCAGCCAAACAGGATGAAGAAGGTAATGCGCAACCACAAGCTGAAGAAGCAGACGATGAACAGAAACTAGAAGAGGATGTATCCATGAACTATTTAGATTCTCTGACAGGCAACCCGCACGAGGACGACACCGTATTATTTGCAATGCCAGTATGTGCACCATTCAGTGCACTGATCAAGTATAAATTCAGAGTAAAACTTGTGCCCGGATCCTTGAAGAAAGGCAAAGCAGCCAAATCTGCATTAGAAGCCTTCGTTAAAATGGCAACTCCAGTTGAGAAGGAACTGATCCGTAGGATACCTGAGACCGAGTCTGTACAGACAATGATGGCGAAGTGCAAACTCATGGGCATTGATGGTGTTAGTGGCGATAAAGGTGGAAAATCAAAGGGTTTAAAGGCAAAAAAGTAGTCCGCTATAGTGTGTTTGTAGCTTTGTGCATTCCTCGTGTTCTATCAGGTATGAGGATTCCTAGTAACCTTGGCTAGAAATGCACTTTGAGAGAACACCTATTGTAAGGTACGCAACGGACGCTGTATTGGTTTTGCACACTGTGAAAATACTAAACACTAGCGGTTTTTTATCCCTATCCTTGTGCCGCCAACCATCTCAATTGCGCGGTGTTCATCTGACGGTCCGCGCCGACAAGGTTGTCATGCTTTTCTCCAAACGAGTGTGGGAGCTAGCCAAAGAAGCGTTTACAGACACCAATCGTTTCCGAACGAGCGCAAGTCTCGATAAACCCTGTTCAATCTGTATCTGCGATTGCTGGGCTTCCGGTGTCGTTGTTGAAAGCATCTTCTTGTGTAAATCTACGTGTCGACCAGGGTCAGTCGCCCACGACGGCGTGATAACCCCATTGCAAACGCATACCATGAAACACACTTGTGACCTCTTTAGAAAGTTCTGCCTGTCCCGCTCTCACACGCACAACGTGGACATCGATTTCTTGGATTGACGACGACACGACTCGTGATATTGCGGTGGAGTAAGCATCCACGATCTGAGATCGTCTCGCTTCGGCATCACGACTGGCCACTGACGATGATGGCTGACTGGCCGTCCGAGGTGGCATGATGAGTGGCCTGGGAGCCGTGTCGGCGAGTGGTAAGGCGGGGATGATAGTGCCGATGGATGCATTTTCTGAGTCCCATCTGTTTCTCAGTTCGGTTGAAGAGTCGCGTATGGACAGATGATCCATTCGTGAGATATCCTGCATGTGCAGCCATCATGCAGAAACTGAATAAAATGTAATTCGATTGCATACACCATATCATCATTGAGAGAAATTTTGCCAGATTACTTTATATCCAGTCCAAGTGACCCTAGCCCTCGATAGTGAGCCCTTCGGAGCTGGATCATCCTTACAACATAAAATACAGTTTTTATGGCTTTTTGGCATTTTTTGCAGCCAAGTTTTTATTAATCATGTCGCCTGGGTTCATCGCATCGCGGCGAATGAAGTTGAGTACTCGCATCGGGTAAGTGAAGCTAGTCAGTCCTCTCAGATTAATCATATCTCTATGACGACAAAGGGGATATACGCCTTTGCAATTGCCGGAGACATCCGTAGCAAATGGAATGGTGATAGTCTATAGAAGTTGAAACATGTGCTTGTGAGTTAACTATTATACAGTAACTGACACTGATCAGCACCTTCGCTTCATTCACAGTTCACCTGATTTGTTTATTGTGAATGTGGAAGTGCGCCGTCAATCAACATATTTATATGTCAAGTGAGTTTCGTCATGACCTTCACGTGATGTGATCACTCCATCCTGACCAATCAAATTTTCCATGACCACCGCGGAACCGGCTGCTATTACATTAACATCATAAAGGATTGACGGCCAGAATGCACTGCATAATGTTTTTGAGCACCACTGTTCATTGATTTGACCTTTATCCCTCCTTTCCACGCAATCATCATCGACAGGGAAAGGACATCCCAAACCCCAAGTTGATGATGGTCATCATCCGCGACTTCCATTAACAGCTTGAACCAATTGACGCTTACCGAAAGTGACTGAATCCCTCAGCCACTCATAACACACCGGGCATTTGTATTCTGTATCTGTAGGAATTGTTAGTTATTGCACCTAGAATGCGGTACTTGACCGGCAGAACGAATGCGATGCAGCAACAACTCCCTTACCAATACAGTCGTCATTTGTATCTGCTCGAATATATTGTGCCGTCATCATTCCTGGTTAATTTATGCACGTCACGATGTGCGCCCCCCCTCTGGACTGCGCTTCCCCCAACATTCACGATCTTGATACTCGAAATGAGAGATAGATGCGGCGTGATCAATAGTAGATATAGAACATTGCACAGGGTTTGAACGCGATACAAAGATCTCTTATCCTCTCCCTAGTCAACAACTACAATGTTTTGTTGTCGTCAAGTTGTATTTTATACAAGGAGCTATGAGCTTTTACTGTTTATGACAGTTAATGATCATATGAATTTTCATACCTCGTATCCTCTCCCTAGTCAACAACTACAATGTTTTGTTGTCGTCAAGTTAGGGAGAAAGTATAAGAGTTTATTGACCCTACGACCTCACAGCGGTGTGGCTGTATGGTCGACAGGCCGGAACTTGATTTCAGAAAGGACGTGTTACGCATCATCAACCATTGTGTTGTCAAGAATGGCATGGAATGGAGTGGAAATCGCAAATACCCGCCATTCCAAGATGAGTGGGCCTGGAAATGTTCACCATCGTATTTTTTAAGAGGACGGCACTCATCCTGAGAGATTGATTATGAGACGAAATAATTTGCAGTTGTACCGCTCACATCTAGTTGACCCACGACACCGATGAGTGCACATTCCAAACAGCGATATATTCTTACGACTCTACAACTTTCACTACGGTTCAGCAATAAAGTCAACTTCAGATTATAATCAAGCACAGTCTAAAAGCTATACAAAGCGATGAGGGTTACGAAATACACTAGTCTCATCATGTACTGAGTACACTCAAAAGCAAACGGGTGCCAGTCGTCTTCGCTCCAAAAACGAAAATTATCGAGGGACCAGCGAGACATAAAAACCTTTTGCATTTACTTGCACGACGAAATGGTTGTTGCGGTATACACGATTACAGCTATGCGCAAGCAACTACACGTCTCAAATGAATGGGGCCCATCACTTTTTCCGTTGTTGATTTCTGCGCAATCAGCAGGTGTCCCAGCACGAGCATTGGCACCAGCACGAGCACAATACACCTAGTCATCGTGTCGCCGGTAACGATAGCGCAAACAGTGTATACTTTGGAACGGCTAATACTGTCACATTCGAAAGGACTGTCCATCAAGCATCCACCGAAAATCAGTCATGAAAACCTTGGCCAATCCTGACACTGGGCCCCACGGAGCCACATCCTCCCGTGCGGCATCTAACGTATCATCACTAGATCCGGACTGCAACGCTTTGGAAACAGTAACCGGATCCTCTGTACACGGATCGGACCAGGCCACAGGTCAGCATCATGCTGTCATTTCACCATCAAAACCAAGTCAAACAGTAGGGCGAATGCCTTCCACGCCTTACCATACCACTAGCTGTAACGGCGAAGCAAATGATGACGTTAATAATGCTCAGCCGCTATTATCATCCACCACCACCTCCGTGTCAACAGGGACCCGAGTCAATAAGAGGAGGAAAAAGAGAAGAACCAAACGGAAAGCAACGGCAGCCCCATCCGCAGCTGCAGACGGAGGTCGTGCCGAGAAACACGCTGCAGATCAATTCCAATCAACCGCGCCATCGTTACCATCCAAGTCATCACTGACGAATCAGAATAAGTTGCGAAAGGAGTCCACTACACCACCCTCGACCGCGACATCAAAAAGTATCACCCCAGTTTCTTCAAGCCCAACGGTGATGAATCCTGACATTGCCGAAGCCATACTCAAATACACTAGGAGAAAAGAGACAGAAAAGGCATTGAGAACCCTTATAGATATACAGCGCAATCAGTCTCATCCATTTTCAAAGATCGCAAACGAATCCCCGGAGCTCTTCAACCAACTCATACAAATGCACATACAAACTCGCACAAAAGGGGGTGACAGTAATAGTTCTAGTAGTACGGAGAATACTAACAGCAGTAGCTCGCCGAATTCTCAGCTTGGAGTTACACTGAAAAACTCTGGCGAGAAAGATGATTCATCAATGCAACCTTCCATAGCCCCCAAAGCAGTGGAAACCACCATAACAGCCCCACCACCAATCCCTCTGAAGAATCTGTCTATACATGATCTATCCGAAACAATTAGGAGAGATAGCGCAATGGATTTGGATCCAGAAGCCGATGAGAAATTAACCGTCGCTCAAGTGATTAACGCCGTCCAAGAAATAAGCAATGATCCAACTAAACAGAGCAAGCCTGAACAACCTCCGTAAGTTCCTTGCCTATTCTGGACGGTTAAGATGCTTCCCTTGGGTACTCACCGATACACTGGAGCAGTTCTAGCGTCAATGTGCCACGTCACGATTGGTACACTAGTGGACCACATGTAAACATAGACATTTTTGTGAAAAAACTACATCAAGATCAAATCAACATTGGAATAACGAGCAGGACACTGGAAATTGTAATCAACTTACTTCAACACGTCGTTGTGTTATTCATCATTCTAGCTCATGAAATATTACCTGAAACCCTGACATATCGCATCACACCACATAAATGTGAAATCAAGGTGGAACAACGTGAAACAGAAAGATGGACAGAGTTAGGGGATGTGAAGAGCTATTTAGATCCACCCATGACGAATGATGGAAAACCCATCATAGATCGTACGATAGCCGAAAGTCCAGGTAGTGTTGTGATCAACGATGTTGATAATGATTCTTCCTTGGATGACATAACGGAAGATGACCCACGTATCTCGCATTTCTTTGATTCTCAATATGATCGTATCTCGTCGCACATCGGCTTGCCAAGATCAAGGCTATCCACCCCTCCAGAAGTAGTGTCTGGTCATGAATCTGATCACGAAGGTTGTCGGCCAAGAAGTAGCATTCATTCTATGAAAACTAGCCATAGTGATTCCCAATTGAACTCGCATACACGATATGAATATCACAGTAGTAACGCCTCAACACCAGTACCAGAGTATATGGACTCACCACGGTACCAAAGTTACAAGACTTTGCCACCAGAGCTTTATCTCGAACAGCTGTTAGAAAGATACAGTGCTGGCACGCTTACACCAATTTCGTCTAACGCCGCGACACCCAACCGTCGTGCTAAAGTGTTACCAGATATGTTCGATCAACCCATTGGTTTTGGTATCTATCCGCCAGGAGCCTTTGAGACAATGGATCACGAGGATTCGGCGTTCAAGTGTGTCGCACAAAGCCCAACTTCATACTCTGACTCGGCAGAAGCGGTCTCGAATAAACATACCAACGTTGTGGAGTCATGTTTCGTGATTGAGGGACGGTCACTCAACAAAGATCCAGATGCGGATAGCATTGTCATCCATAAAGCACTCGATGATATCAGGGGCTGGGATTCTGATGACGAGAATTTGCATAGTCTCACCGGTAGTGATAAGTTGGCCTTTACGAAGGATGTATTGAGCGAATGCCGTGAAGATGGACCTAACAGTAATTTTCAGGATGACGAGTTGCCAGCTTTAGGGCGTCGCTCAAGTCTTGATCTAGAACTCTATAGTGTGTGTGATGATTCGTTCGATCCAGACAAGACTATAGAGATGGATTCTCGCGCTACCGTCAAGCTTGGATATGATCATGGGAATCTACCTGTATGGAAAGGTGTTAAGAGGCCATGGGACGAATCGTCCATTGTGCCAACATCACCGCATTATCGACCTATTGGCTTACTTAATATGGGCAACGTACGTCCCTACACTTGCCTGTGTTTCCGTTGTTTAGTCACAAGTTTACAAACGGGTTTAGACTTGTTTTGTGAGCAATATCGTGCAATGTTTGGCAACTATTCCGTCGTTTCTCAAGTACTTTTTGAGTGAGTGGACGACGTTTTTGAGGTGGATGGCACCCACCTCTCTACCCCACACTCAGGCTACCTCACTGTAGAAAATGGTGAAGGGGGATATGAAGTGGATTTGAATCCAGACAATCCGCTTTCCATCAGCAAGGGAGATGTTGCCGTAGAGTTTGCAAATTTGTTACGACGGCTCAATGAAGGCCAGAGACCATTTTTCCCAAGGGAATTTAGAGCTGTCCTGCAAAAATATGCTGGAGAACGATTTGATGACTTTCAACATCATGACAGTCATGAATTTCTCGCCTTCCTTCTAGATTGTCTTCATGAAGGTCAGCTGTGCGATCCCTCATCTGATTGAACTGAGACTGAGATCCTCACATCAACACGTAGATGTAAATAAGGTCAAGAAGAAGCCCTATATTGAATTGCTAGAGTTTCCAGAGACGACACCAGATGTACAGATAGCTGAAGAGTTTTGGGATGCTCATACGAAGCGGAATGATTCCATTGTCGTCAATCTTTTCCATGGAATGTACAAGTCGAAGGTGACTTGTTTAGATTGTGGAGTGGCATCTACAAAGTTCGATGTACATCAGGAGCTGACCCTTGAGATACCCGAACCGCCAAACCATCTTGATCTACTCTTCATCAATCAAGAATTCGTGAAACTCCGGTATCGCCTCTCATTGCCCCCATCAGCGAAAACTGCTGACGTGATTGAATCATTATCACAGCAGTGCAAAGTATCTCCACAAAATGTGAGTGATGTTGGCAGGTAAGTGAACGGTGCGAATACTAATATCCAGCAATTGGAACCTTAGATACATGCTGTCGTCGTTGA
>QEAN01000138.1:0-28902 GCA_006535955.1 Synchytrium endobioticum | reverse complement strand
TATCCTCTCCCTAGTCAACAACTACAATGTTTTGTTGTCGTCAAGTTAGGGAGAAAGTATAAGAGTTTATTGACCCTACGACCTCACAGCGGTGTGGCTGTATGGTCGACAGGCCGGAACTTGATTTCAGAAAGGACGTGTTACGCATCATCAACCATTGTGTTGTCAAGAATGGCATGGAATGGAGTGGAAATCGCAAATACCCGCCATTCCAAGATGAGTGGGCCTGGAAATGTTCACCATCGTATTTTTTAAGAGGACGGCACTCATCCTGAGAGATTGATTATGAGACGAAATAATTTGCAGTTGTACCGCTCACATCTAGTTGACCCACGACACCGATGAGTGCACATTCCAAACAGCGATATATTCTTACGACTCTACAACTTTCACTACGGTTCAGCAATAAAGTCAACTTCAGATTATAATCAAGCACAGTCTAAAAGCTATACAAAGCGATGAGGGTTACGAAATACACTAGTCTCATCATGTACTGAGTACACTCAAAAGCAAACGGGTGCCAGTCGTCTTCGCTCCAAAAACGAAAATTATCGAGGGACCAGCGAGACATAAAAACCTTTTGCATTTACTTGCACGACGAAATGGTTGTTGCGGTATACACGATTACAGCTATGCGCAAGCAACTACACGTCTCAAATGAATGGGGCCCATCACTTTTTCCGTTGTTGATTTCTGCGCAATCAGCAGGTGTCCCAGCACGAGCATTGGCACCAGCACGAGCACAATACACCTAGTCATCGTGTCGCCGGTAACGATAGCGCAAACAGTGTATACTTTGGAACGGCTAATACTGTCACATTCGAAAGGACTGTCCATCAAGCATCCACCGAAAATCAGTCATGAAAACCTTGGCCAATCCTGACACTGGGCCCCACGGAGCCACATCCTCCCGTGCGGCATCTAACGTATCATCACTAGATCCGGACTGCAACGCTTTGGAAACAGTAACCGGATCCTCTGTACACGGATCGGACCAGGCCACAGGTCAGCATCATGCTGTCATTTCACCATCAAAACCAAGTCAAACAGTAGGGCGAATGCCTTCCACGCCTTACCATACCACTAGCTGTAACGGCGAAGCAAATGATGACGTTAATAATGCTCAGCCGCTATTATCATCCACCACCACCTCCGTGTCAACAGGGACCCGAGTCAATAAGAGGAGGAAAAAGAGAAGAACCAAACGGAAAGCAACGGCAGCCCCATCCGCAGCTGCAGACGGAGGTCGTGCCGAGAAACACGCTGCAGATCAATTCCAATCAACCGCGCCATCGTTACCATCCAAGTCATCACTGACGAATCAGAATAAGTTGCGAAAGGAGTCCACTACACCACCCTCGACCGCGACATCAAAAAGTATCACCCCAGTTTCTTCAAGCCCAACGGTGATGAATCCTGACATTGCCGAAGCCATACTCAAATACACTAGGAGAAAAGAGACAGAAAAGGCATTGAGAACCCTTATAGATATACAGCGCAATCAGTCTCATCCATTTTCAAAGATCGCAAACGAATCCCCGGAGCTCTTCAACCAACTCATACAAATGCACATACAAACTCGCACAAAAGGGGGTGACAGTAATAGTTCTAGTAGTACGGAGAATACTAACAGCAGTAGCTCGCCGAATTCTCAGCTTGGAGTTACACTGAAAAACTCTGGCGAGAAAGATGATTCATCAATGCAACCTTCCATAGCCCCCAAAGCAGTGGAAACCACCATAACAGCCCCACCACCAATCCCTCTGAAGAATCTGTCTATACATGATCTATCCGAAACAATTAGGAGAGATAGCGCAATGGATTTGGATCCAGAAGCCGATGAGAAATTAACCGTCGCTCAAGTGATTAACGCCGTCCAAGAAATAAGCAATGATCCAACTAAACAGAGCAAGCCTGAACAACCTCCGTAAGTTCCTTGCCTATTCTGGACGGTTAAGATGCTTCCCTTGGGTACTCACCGATACACTGGAGCAGTTCTAGCGTCAATGTGCCACGTCACGATTGGTACACTAGTGGACCACATGTAAACATAGACATTTTTGTGAAAAAACTACATCAAGATCAAATCAACATTGGAATAACGAGCAGGACACTGGAAATTGTAATCAACTTACTTCAACACGTCGTTGTGTTATTCATCATTCTAGCTCATGAAATATTACCTGAAACCCTGACATATCGCATCACACCACATAAATGTGAAATCAAGGTGGAACAACGTGAAACAGAAAGATGGACAGAGTTAGGGGATGTGAAGAGCTATTTAGATCCACCCATGACGAATGATGGAAAACCCATCATAGATCGTACGATAGCCGAAAGTCCAGGTAGTGTTGTGATCAACGATGTTGATAATGATTCTTCCTTGGATGACATAACGGAAGATGACCCACGTATCTCGCATTTCTTTGATTCTCAATATGATCGTATCTCGTCGCACATCGGCTTGCCAAGATCAAGGCTATCCACCCCTCCAGAAGTAGTGTCTGGTCATGAATCTGATCACGAAGGTTGTCGGCCAAGAAGTAGCATTCATTCTATGAAAACTAGCCATAGTGATTCCCAATTGAACTCGCATACACGATATGAATATCACAGTAGTAACGCCTCAACACCAGTACCAGAGTATATGGACTCACCACGGTACCAAAGTTACAAGACTTTGCCACCAGAGCTTTATCTCGAACAGCTGTTAGAAAGATACAGTGCTGGCACGCTTACACCAATTTCGTCTAACGCCGCGACACCCAACCGTCGTGCTAAAGTGTTACCAGATATGTTCGATCAACCCATTGGTTTTGGTATCTATCCGCCAGGAGCCTTTGAGACAATGGATCACGAGGATTCGGCGTTCAAGTGTGTCGCACAAAGCCCAACTTCATACTCTGACTCGGCAGAAGCGGTCTCGAATAAACATACCAACGTTGTGGAGTCATGTTTCGTGATTGAGGGACGGTCACTCAACAAAGATCCAGATGCGGATAGCATTGTCATCCATAAAGCACTCGATGATATCAGGGGCTGGGATTCTGATGACGAGAATTTGCATAGTCTCACCGGTAGTGATAAGTTGGCCTTTACGAAGGATGTATTGAGCGAATGCCGTGAAGATGGACCTAACAGTAATTTTCAGGATGACGAGTTGCCAGCTTTAGGGCGTCGCTCAAGTCTTGATCTAGAACTCTATAGTGTGTGTGATGATTCGTTCGATCCAGACAAGACTATAGAGATGGATTCTCGCGCTACCGTCAAGCTTGGATATGATCATGGGAATCTACCTGTATGGAAAGGTGTTAAGAGGCCATGGGACGAATCGTCCATTGTGCCAACATCACCGCATTATCGACCTATTGGCTTACTTAATATGGGCAACGTACGTCCCTACACTTGCCTGTGTTTCCGTTGTTTAGTCACAAGTTTACAAACGGGTTTAGACTTGTTTTGTGAGCAATATCGTGCAATGTTTGGCAACTATTCCGTCGTTTCTCAAGTACTTTTTGAGTGAGTGGACGACGTTTTTGAGGTGGATGGCACCCACCTCTCTACCCCACACTCAGGCTACCTCACTGTAGAAAATGGTGAAGGGGGATATGAAGTGGATTTGAATCCAGACAATCCGCTTTCCATCAGCAAGGGAGATGTTGCCGTAGAGTTTGCAAATTTGTTACGACGGCTCAATGAAGGCCAGAGACCATTTTTCCCAAGGGAATTTAGAGCTGTCCTGCAAAAATATGCTGGAGAACGATTTGATGACTTTCAACATCATGACAGTCATGAATTTCTCGCCTTCCTTCTAGATTGTCTTCATGAAGGTCAGCTGTGCGATCCCTCATCTGATTGAACTGAGACTGAGATCCTCACATCAACACGTAGATGTAAATAAGGTCAAGAAGAAGCCCTATATTGAATTGCTAGAGTTTCCAGAGACGACACCAGATGTACAGATAGCTGAAGAGTTTTGGGATGCTCATACGAAGCGGAATGATTCCATTGTCGTCAATCTTTTCCATGGAATGTACAAGTCGAAGGTGACTTGTTTAGATTGTGGAGTGGCATCTACAAAGTTCGATGTACATCAGGAGCTGACCCTTGAGATACCCGAACCGCCAAACCATCTTGATCTACTCTTCATCAATCAAGAATTCGTGAAACTCCGGTATCGCCTCTCATTGCCCCCATCAGCGAAAACTGCTGACGTGATTGAATCATTATCACAGCAGTGCAAAGTATCTCCACAAAATGTGAGTGATGTTGGCAGGTAAGTGAACGGTGCGAATACTAATATCCAGCAATTGGAACCTTAGATACATGCTGTCGTCGTTGAAGCCTCACGAATTAATCGATTTGTGCCGAAAGATTACGGCGTCGAGGACTTCGATCTGAGTTGTGAAAACATTGTGTTGTGAGTTCTGGAATCGGTGTTGACACAAGGGTCGCTCACCTACTGAAATATCTAGGTATGAATGGAATACTGAAAAGGCCGCCGTTGCCCTAGAACATCAACCAATGAAATTCTCCAAAACGGATCGAGTGATTCCATTCGGATGCCCTATGTTGCTTGAGTTCGAACCTGCTGTCTATAAATTACGTGAGATCTACAACCTTTTGATCAAAGAATTCCGAGCTAAGTAAGACTTGCTGATAACGTTCACCCCACATACACATCTTGGAATGTTTGTCATCGATCTCAACCATTACGCCTAGTGGTATCGTGTCAAGTGATCTCACAGATGAAGACTTGGAAAGTACCACTCAAGTCTTTTATATACAAAGCGAAGCATCTAGAGCTGATTCGGTTGAAAGTGATGACGAGGAAGGGGACAACATTCACTGTCTGTACAACCAGGACGAAGTCATTGATCTACAAGCTGGGGATATCAAAAGAATTTTCTTGGTTTGGCCAAAGACTATGAAGCTACAATTTTACAATCAAGATGTTGACTTCAAGGTATCTAGATGGATTGCATTACTTGTTCATTCTGGTATCAACATCACCCTTGAACGTCCACTCAACTAGATTGAACGTATATTTGATAGCCCTCCGCCTTCTACTGTAGTGACACTCGATGACTGTCTCAAGCATTTCCTGGAGGAAGAGCAAGGGCTGGAGGATTGGTCGTGTTCAAAGTGCAAAGGAAGCCGCGGAGTCAAGAAACTGGATCTTTGGTCACTTCCACCTGTACTAGTCTTGCATTTGAAGAGATTCGCGAGGCACCCACGATACCTGGCGTGGCGGAAGCAAGATAGGATGGTCGACTATGATGAAACCATTGATCTTGCACCATTTATCGCGGAAGACGCCCCGTTGGCCAATAGTAATGTTCAGTATGAGCTATTTGGAGTGTCCAATCATATTGGAACGATGGGTGGTAGGTTTCATTGCCTCTGTCTACATTGCCTTCGGAATACCACATAGGCCCAGGGCTAACACCAGTGAAATATTAGCTGGTCACTACACGGCTCATTGCAAACGAAACAGCGAATGGTATTCATTTGACGACGAGAAGGTGGATCAGGTAGAAAATTCGGAGGTATGGCAAACTTTTGATTGCCTTGAACTAGGAGCGTACTGACCGCAGGTCAACCATGTAGCGTAGGAAGAAATGGGCATACATATTGTTTTATCGAGTTCGCGACCCGTCTCGATGGTTGTAGTAGGAGTTTCCTTATTTGCATTGTATATCCTCTTGGATGCTTGTAATAATGTCTGCATGTTCATAATACATCTGTACGAGCGTTGACCGTGAGCGACTTTGTATTATGGAATCTGCATACGCTCTCCTTTTACGTTATACAGCGCAAAGGACAAAATGACATGATTGGTTGACTACTCGTGAGACAATTAAAGGCAAAGACCGAATTGCGTATTGCATTGGGTGCAGGCAACTATACGCGATGGCGAAACCATCAAAAGTACTCGTTCCATAAACGCCACCGCGATTCGCTGGATTGCCTGGAATTCACTGTGATTGACTGGGACGGTTCGCGCGAATGATGAAAGTGGACTCCTTGGACAAGTGCAGTATTCCATGATATCGAGAGAAGAGAGGAGGTTCACGTGGCCATTCATGATACAAAGAATGCCACCGGCCCATGTCGCAGTGGTCTGGGCCTCGCGACAACTGCGGGCACTACACATGGTTTGATTGTTTGTTTGGCGGATTTGCCCCATAAAAGGGGATCTTGTCCCTCACACACTTCCCGACACAAGAACCGAACACCAGCAACTTATTGTCGTTTTTAGTTACTGTCCCCCCACCCAAGACCAGGTAAGGTTGCTTCTCCCATGGACGTGGATAACGGGGGATGAGGGAGAAAGTGGCTGTTCCCGCCAACAGCAATGGTAAGTTTTGTGTCGCTTTCAATACTCACCAAGCAACTTGTCGTGCTCACAATTACATTCCATCAATGTATGTACGCCTCGCCATTCCATGATCAAGTACCGCGAGGTAGTACGGTAAGTATCTTTCGTCGTAATACTTCCCTTTTCAACTTAGATTCTTCATGTTGGTGTGGATGATGAAGGAGGAAGATGAAGTAGTGGTGGTAGTGCATGTGATGGTCGCACTTATAATTTACTGTTACTTTGTAGTTTACATACCTAGTATTCAGAATACATTCCTTGTTACCCTGCACGACCTTGGCCACAGAAATTGAATTTGGAAGCCTTCAAGAACATTGTCGCTTCTAGCTTACATTCGCAGAAGTATCAATAGCTAATAAGCACATCATTGAAAACAGTTGCAAACCACTTCAGCTTCTCTTTCAATCCACATGGATATCCGTAACCGTTAACTTGTCGCGAGGTGACAAGAGCTCAGGCGACTTCACGGTTTTGACCGAAATAACTTGAAATGCCATTACTGGCACTATGAATCCTGACAACTTTTCCCTTTAACATGATTGGCCTTCAGTTCGTATCCCACGTGACCGACCCCAACACATTACTGCAGTAGAACGGATGAGGCCGGGCCCAGGTATCATTGGCATCTGAACGCATAGCCGCCCTGTTTTCTCTGCTGATCCGTACGTATTGTCTGACTTTCTGTCCAGGCGCCCTATTGACATTACCTGCATCATGTGTAGAATCCCATAGAACGCTAATAACCTAGCACAATGTCGTCGCATCCAATTTTTCTGCTACTGCAATCCTCATTTCCAGTATCCAGGGAGCTCAAGTGGATGAGCGAGTGCCTCTGCAAGTACTTACTCGGGGACGTTATCACGTGGAGATCAGACATGGCATGGCGGAGAGAGGAGATCCGCCCATTGCTGGGGACGGGCCCCATTGGTACCGTGCAAGTCTCCATCCGCCCTTGGCCGAATTCGTGCAGTTTGTCGCAACATTTGATCGGCCCACCCTCTGACCCCCATGCCCATCCAGACCTACTCAACTGGGACAATACGATCTGCTGCGGATGTTACGGAACTCTGTCTGTCATTCCATCCTCAGGCACCTCGATTGCCATACCCGGTAGCACAAACAATACAAGAAGTGATACCATGTCTATAACCCACTTTCCTTCTACGATTACAATTATACGGCTGTATCTATCCAACCCATTCGCCTCCAAGCACAATGCCTCCACGCGTGCCCCGAGCTGAATGACCAATTCATCCAGGTTCGAATTGACACGTCACCAAACAATATCAAATTACCTCTCACAATCCTGAGCTTGTGTGCATAGTTGATAATAGTGTTATTACATTAGGCTATTTCGGCTACAATTGATTTCCATCCTCATCTTCTTCAGCCTTCGCATCGTATCATACATAGCAGTCGGAACCTTAACATCTCTCGAGGGAGTGTGTACGAGGCATACCATGCTAGTAGATTCTCAGAATCCACCGGTAATACGCGCAAAACAACCCCGGAACATCGAATATATCAGGTGCACTTATCAGAGTATGTTATCGTAGGCTGTCAAGCGTCACGGATTGAATGTTAACATACATGAATCGATAGCCAACTGTGCATCTGACAGTAGTAGCAGGACCTGCTTCTTGTCTGTCGTTATTTGCCGTTATATTCACCAACTCTATTCTTGGTAAATTTCAAGATAGTCCAGCGCTGGGTTAAAAACATAACGGAAGTACAGTGTCGTCGTTAATCAAGTTGGCTATTGGATCATCGTCTCTTTCCTTTGTCCATTTCTTGAGATTACCACCCTGGGAACAGTTCTCGTTTTGGAGATCGTTCATCACCATACAGTTGGAGAGGAAGGATTGCATAATTTAGTTGAAGGAGCGTAGCAACCCCTTCGCACTCTGAGTGCTACTCAGTTTGTTATGTCGCTGAATTATGTGTCAAATAGACTTTGTAGCTCGCGTTAGCACCATCTGGTTCTTATGGATGCTGCCTTGAGCTTAAGCAGGTTTGCTTCCCCTGAAACCGATCATCGCTTCCGTCAAAGTCCTATCAGGCTCCACCGTACGAACTAGCCGTAGCAGGGCCGACGCTCGGTACAACGCACATACGGTCCATGTGATGCAAGGATTGGATCATCCAAGAATCTGTGAAATGACAACTACTGGTCTACCCTTATATAATACACGTCACGTGACAAAATAATAACACATGACAGAAAAGTCACCAGGTATGGACCACTGGACTCCCATCTGGTCAGAGTCATATCTCCTCAAGTCGTGGATGGTAAAGATTACATTACAGTCATAATGCTACTAGGGCACTGAGGTCGGCCTGTTTGATTATGATCCCGCTTCTGCAAAGCCAAATTAAGGAGCCGCCGAGGCGTGGTACGGAGAATATTACCGTCCGTTCGGGTATACGTGAGATCGGTTGGATCACCCAATTTGTGGAGTCAGATGTAATGCGGACAACGCAAATTGCACAATAAGCCAGCAAGGGGTTTTTGTCTTTTATATTTTTTCTCCGGCGGTGCCGGTTGGATCCAGTGGTCACTACCACTACAGTGGGAGGAAAGATGCACCACCTACTTTGGCAACGAGGACGTGGTGATTAGTCATTTGGACAAGTATTCCATTTCCCACACATCCCTCACTCCACTCATCAATCACTCCAACCTCAACGGCCTTTGGCCGGCCACGCCCAAATTCTGGGATCCCTGTCAATATTTACTCATGATGCTCCCTATCAGATTTGAGAGATGGGTTCGAGAGTTGTGAATGGGAGTCATGTGAATATTCATTCGTGAACCATGTATTTTGTTAGATCGTCAAGAATTTGGTGCGACCGCCAAGGCGAAATAGAAGGCAAATATCCCGTACTACGCGCTCAGTCTGTTTGGTAGCCAATGTCATCGCGAAGCGGAGGTCAACAGAATTTCACATCCAAGTCAGACCATGCGAGTGAGTTGAAGAACGAGTGAGTTAATGTTCAACTCAACTTCAGCTCAGAGTCATCGCGGCAGCACACAATCGCGTCCAGCTCCGGGTCTTCCAGTTCAATGAGTTGAGTTTGGCGAGCCCCAGTATTATTGATGGATTAGATTTGACTTGTAAACACCTCCGCCAAAGTTCGAATCTCATTTCCAAAACCTGTTTTAGTCGGAATCCCCGTTCAGAAACATAATTGCCGCGTCAGAGTTGGTTCATTTGTGACCAAAGTGGTTGATGCCTAATCTACAAAACGCCATTCCTTGACGTGTCATCGACAACCGATATAAGAGCTTCGTTTGGTAGGATTTCGGCATATATACAAGAAACCCAAGGCTCAACAAACCTCGCCTAGTGAAGTGCTGTATTCCGAACGTCGACCGCATGTATGGCATGCAAACAACTTAACTAGATAACACTTGCAGGTACGATAGGGAGAACATGCTCTGAGTACTGGTCTTGTGGTAACATTATCTACGAAAAGTTATTGGGAACTCACACATTCTCCACACCAAACTCCATGGGAAGCTGTCATTAGCTTATACTACAACAAAAAAAACCACCGAACGGGCAAATATTCGTCAAGCTGGCCATTCCGTGCCGGGATATAAAGCTGCATAGTAATACCAGTAAGTCATCATCATTATTAACCCCTCCTAATCTTTTCTCTCATTCGCCTTCATCAACATCAACCCATTGTTTCATAACCAATCGTCATCAATCAACTTTCATCGACACATCGTAATTCCTAGATATAGCAATGGCCCAACAAGACGTACCTACTGACTTTGTCACTAGGCTTACAGGTCTGACTATGAATCCTGAACCTATACGGCAACCAATCACTGATAATAGCAACACAAGCAGCAACAAACCGAATGAATCCAATACTGCGACCACCACCACGCTTTCTACAAATAACGCGAATATTGATGCATCATCAGCAATACCCAATTCAGCGCTCCCTACAGCCTCATCAAGCACCACCGCCACATCAGCAGACGACAGAAAGACTCCCAATGCACGCAACAGTGATCTGCTAGTAGATAGATCAACAACTCCTAGCTCAATTAAAGCCAATCATCAACCCGATGTAACGTTGCGTGCGTTAGTAACAACTCGTGAAGCCGGGGTCATCATCGGCAAAGAAGGCAAGAATGTTGCCGCTGTACGAGAAGCGACTGGTGTACGAGCTGGTGTATCCAAAGTAGTTCCGGCGTCCAGTGAACGTATTCTGACTGTTGGTGGTCCTTTGGATGCGGTCGCCAAAGTAGGTTCTGATAGTGGTGGGCGTATCCGTCCATGTGCATGTGAATCTCACTCTTTATTCATCCGCAGGCCTTCTCCCTGATGGCAAAGAACTTGATCGACAATCCAACCACTCCGTCACCATCAGGAAATCCTACCGAAACCGCTCTAATTCGATTATTAGTATCTCATCAGGTCATGGGTTCTATCATTGGAAAAGGAGGTGCGCGAATCAAAGAAATCCAGGAGGAATCGGGAGCTCGCATAGGTGTACGCAAAGAAATGTTACCTCAATCAACTGAACGAATAGTTGATATATCCGGTCTAGTAGATTCGATTCAAATAGCAGTGTTCTACATAGGGGAGTGCATTTTCGAAGATGCTGACAGAGCTGTAGGTACCATATTGTATAATCCAGCTACACCACCACCACCGCCATCTCATCCTCACCGTGGTGGTTATCATGATGGACGTGGACGTGGTAGACCTAAATATGATGATAGAACCGGAGAATACGATGATGGAAACGGGCATCAACCACAGCATTACAACAGTAACTACTATAGCAACAGCTACCGATCGTACAACAATAATCGCCGACCGTCAGCAAACTACAACAATGATCCAAGTACACCACAAAGTCACCGTCCCTCCAGAGGTGCTTACTATAGCAATAATCGAGGTGGTGGGTTGGTAGGTGGAATGGTTGGTCCTCGCGGTGCCAGCACAAATGGTGCGTCATCAGGCAAGCACCTCGGCAATAATCCACAACCATCATCCTCTGCAGCAGACGATGATGACCAAGAACTCGTTCAAAAGACAACGTCGATACCAGCAGACATGGTAGGCTGCATTATTGGCCGAGGAGGTTCTGTCATCAACCAAATTCGAATGCAGTCAGGTGCCAAGATTTCCATTTCTAAGACCACTGATATGGCCACGAATGAACGTACGTTCACTTTGGAGGGCACCCAAAGTGCTCTTGATCAGGCCTTGAGTTTGTTGTATAAGCAATTGGAGAATGAAAAGGCGCGAAGGTTGGCCAATGCCAATGGATCATCTGGTAATGGCAGCAACAATAGTAATGGTACAAATACAGGCAATGGCGGATCCTCGAGTGCTCCCGCTGAAGTAACTGCGTCATAACCGAATATCAGAAATAGTCTTTATCTGGTTCCTTCCGCTCCTCGACCTTGGATGGTAATATCGTTAGAAACTGAGAAAACCCCCACCCCCTTTATACCTTCGTTTGTTAGCTTCTCCGATGCATGGAATAGTCTTGATATGTAAGCGTAGTAAGTTGTTTTGCCTCCCAAAAAGTCTCTCATTTACATCTGCTTTCTTTGATTCTGTCGGTACATATCTAAATTTTGTTTGAACTCAAGAAAAACAACTCGAGTGATTCAAGTGGCCGTGGCGTCGTGTCTTGTCATGAAAAGTGCCTTGTTGCATCGTGAAGTGTCAGAAGCGAGGGGAAGCGTCGCAACATTAAATTCCGAACGGTACCCTTGGCGTGAGACGTCATGCACAAAAGTTCCCAGCACATCGCGTCCACCACATTTCACCACCATCAGACAGGACTGATCGGGATTTCGACAAAAATGGCCGCCGTTGCAGCTGCAGCATCATCTAGCAGCACCGCATCCTCATCGTCCACAGGATTAGATGTAGTCAAGGCTCTTCAACAATACATTAATAAGATGGTCACTGAAGTAACTGGAATGAAAGTACTCTTATTGGATGCTGAAACAGTACGTTAACTATTGCTCATGACATATCCTCAGTCAAAGCATACGTGCGCCCTTTATACTGCCGTGATTGTGTGAATGTCCATCTTAACATCCGATACTAACTTTGACCTAGACACCCATAGTATCCGTCGTCCTGACTCAATCAAATCTCCTCGCCAAGGAAGTATACTTGATCGATAAAGTAGATAATAAACAGAGAGAGAAAATGAAGCATTTGAAATGTGTTTGTTTCGTAAGACCATCTCCGGAATCCATTCAGGCATTGGTGGAAGAGTTGAGAGAGCCTTGTTATATGGATTATCACCTATGTGAGTAGTTTTTGTAGAGTACAGACATGAGTACGCTGATGTGGTGGTTCTACCTCTAGACTTTAGTAATGTGCTGAAGAAGAGTGCGATCGAACGGTTGGCTGAAGTTGATGAGCATGAAGTGGTTAGAGAAGTCCAGGTTGGTAATATATTCTCATGATAGCATGTCTGTTGCTACCTAATATAGGAGTTCGTATTTGATATGTCAAAATTTAGGAATACTTTGCAGACTACCTAGCCATAAACTCAGATCTAGCATCCCTCGGCCTTTCCGCACCACAACACCCACTTTTTATAGAAAACTTGTCAACATGGGACCAGAAAACCCTCTTGCGAACGTCCGAAGGCATTATATCCATACTCCTGTCCCTCAAAAAGAAACCACTCATACGATACGAATCGAAATCCGCACTCGCAAAGAAACTAGCACAGGAGATACAGTACATGGTGTCTCAAGAAGGCGGCTTGTTTGATTTTAGGCGGGCGGATACACCGCCCATATTATTGGTTGTGGATCGCAGAGGGGATCCAGTTACGCCATTGTTAAATCAATGGACGTACCAGGCCATGGTGCATGAGTTGATGGGGATTATCAATGGAAGGGTGGACTTGGCTAATGTTCCGGATGTTCGGCCTGAACTAAAGGCAAGTCGTTACAAAAGTTGGAATGGGTGATGCACTTGGGCCACTATATTTCTTTCTGTGGCGTTTTTTGGTTGCATATAGTAAATCGATGAAATCCACAACAGGAAGTAGTTTTGAACGGAGATCAGGATCCGTTCTACAAAAAATCACTTTACTTGAACATGGGGGATTTGGGAGCGAACATAAAATCATATGTCGAAGAATACCAATCCAAACATAAATCATCAGCACAAATTGATTCTATAGCCGATATGAAGAGATTTGTTGAAGAGTATCCAGAGTTTAGAAAATTGAGTGGGAATGTAACAAAGCATGTAACATTGGTCGGCGAGCTGAGTAGGTTGGTTGACCGGTACAGTCTGTTGGAGGTTGGCGAGCTGGAGCAGAGTCTGGCTGTTTCTGAGAACCACAATAACGATTTGAAGGTATGACTGTACATTGTACTGTGTACAAAGTAGTTCCTATTCCTCACAACCACTGGTGAAGCAGACACTACAAAGGCTGATTGCGCAAACCAATATCCCTGATGATAACAAGTTGAGGCTGGTACTGCTCTACGCGCTGAGATATGAAAAGTCTGAAAGAAATGCAGTAGCTTCGTTGATGGATGCGTTAGCTGGTGCTGGGATTAGCGAAAAGAAGATTGGAGTGAGTCGAGTGTGGGACCGCCGTTTTGATCCTTCGAAAGGGCTGACATGCCGATGCCACGATGCAGATAATCCCAGCAATGATACAGTATGCCGGTGCGGATCAGCGGCAGGAAGACATATTCCTGAATTCGGATGTCACGTCGAAGATCAAGGGTGTCTTCAAAGGACTGAAAGTGAGTTGTTGTCGCCATCGGCTTTTTGCATGACTTACATGCCGCATTGTATGGGGTATGTGTAGGGTGTTGAGAATGTGTACACGCAACATTCGCCTTTACTGGTACAAACCATCGATGCGCTGGCGAAGGGACGACTGAAAGAGTCAACATACCCGTTTGTTGAAGGAGGGACTAAAGACAAGTGAGTGCATGCAACGAAAAAGGTAATTGGAGAGGAGTGGATGTGTAAGTACATAACAAGCATGCATGACTAGGCCGCAGGATATCATCATATTCTTTATTGGTGGGACGACATACGCAGAAGCTCGAGAGGTGGCGCGTTTGAATGGCATGTATCCTGGTGTTAGAGTCGTCTTGACTGGCTCGACCGTGCATAATAGTCGAAGGTATGTGTTTGACACTATGTCCATTGACATTCATAGTGAAGGTACTCAATGCTTGCGATGAGTAGCTTCATGCGAGAAGTCACGGATTCTGTAGGTCGATGGTCTAGTAATCCTAAAATTGCATCGTTGTCACCGAATATGGCAAAGGCACGGAGTAATCGGCTAGATTGACCTAGTCTTGATCCGTAGCGTTTCTTTAATGTCAATGTAAATAATAGCGGCTATACTTGTGTTCGCAGAGTGTATCATATAGACGTCAGCATCTGCCATATGCCATTCTTGCATCAACGCATCGGCGTTCGAGATTAACGAACAAGTTATCGAGGAGACTATTTAAGTATCAACGGTAGAACTACTAGTGGTGTACCATGAGCTAGACTACGTGCACCTGGTGGCTCTAAGGGATGCTTTTTAATGGATCCTAGTATTTCCATAATCTACCTTCTTCAATTCACAGAACGTAAAATGAATGAATTACTAACAATCGAACTACGCGTATCGATTTACACATTGTGTGCCCGTACTACGACCAGGTTGCATGACGGGGGCGAAGGACAATGTAGACTTTAGATGAGCAATTGTTCCAAATCTTGCACACCTTCACTGAAATCCCAGACTATGATTTTACGGTCCTAGGTTGACAAAAAAACTGTTGGCACACACACCACAACAGTGCAGAGAGGACGTAAAAGTCCTGAACCAAAACCAGACTCACCTGAGATGCCGACACAATCTTTGAAGCATCTATCTGGACATGAAAGACCCAACTCGTATGCCCATTCTCTTTCAAATCCCACATCATTTTCCCAGTCTTCATATCCCATACTTTGATGGTCTGATCATAACTGCCACTGACTATTCGGTCGCGATCAAAACACAGGGTTCGGACCAGATCGGTATGCCCTTCTAACGTTCGTAGACATTCACCTGTATGGGCATTCCATATCTTTATGGTATGGTCGTTGGATCCGGATACGACATAGTCGCCATCGAATTGTACACATGCTAGACCCCGTGTGTGACCTGTGAAATCCCGGATACATTGCCCAGTACGGACATCCCATAATTTGATAACACAGTCTCCAGATGCCGAGGCGATCAGATTGCCGTGAAAATGTATTGCATTGACAGAAGCATGGTGGCCTTCCAGCGTTCGTGTCAACCGACCTGTGATGATATCCCATACTCGTATGGTGCAATCCTTGGAACAACTGACTACATATCGATCATCAAATCTGACATCCAAGACTGGTGATCCATGTCCACGTAACGTATGGATGGGTCGTCCGGAAGCTTGATCCCATACAATAATATGCCAATCAGACGATCCTGTGACTATGTATTTCTCGTTATATTGTAAACATAATACAGATCCGTCATGACCAGCAAGGGATCTGTAGTATTTCCCAGTCTTCATGTCCCAAAACCGAACGCTTCGATCTCGTGAACCCGACACCAGCCGGTCTCGATCAAATTGGATGCAGTACACGGAATCAGTGTGGCCTTCGATTATTGTGGTTGTGTATTTACCATCTATCCAATTACGATGAAGTTGATTGCGTTGTCTATATAGCGTACGCCAATCTCGCAATGCTGGTGTTACAGAACCTACACTAGCGTGTCTATTGCATTTCGTAGCTGCCAATGCCAAGGCGGCTGTGGTTGGTGCGGATGGACTCAGTAACACGTCTTTTGATGACACTACCGGTGACAGTGGCGGTGGTGGATGTGAGGCTTCTAGTAAGAGTTGACTGGATGCACCCAGCAGTTGTCGCAAAGGACGAGCTGGACCCCATCTTCTACTAAAGTTTGTCCTCCAAATCTCGTTATCCCTTGATACATTGTTCCATCTCTTTGAAACTAGTGGGATGACGGCAAACGATGTTGTATCACCGACCAACGCCAATATATGTACAGCCAGTTCATATGGCAGGTTTGATATAAAGTCTATCTTTTTGTCTGTCAGTCCACTATCTGTAAGGGAAGTGAACACGTCCATCATTTACCTATACGAGCGATTTCCTCAAAACCTAGGGCGGAATCCGTGGCAGATGGAGGTCTTTCCAGCTTCTCAATACTGATATCTACATCCATCGCAATCGATGTGTCGATGTCCAAAGTCAAAGACGGCGGTGCGGACGCAACTCCGAGCATTTCAAACTCAGATACAAATGACGTTGTGGCAGAAGGAGTAGTACTACTTTGTGCTGTGGAAGACGCAGTTCCAGGCCTGAAGGCCGCAGCAGATGATGCTGCTGGATTTTTTCTCCACCATGGTCTAATGTGTTGTTGGTTAGTTGGATGCGGTTCTGCTCGCCGAATCACAAGAGCCATGGTGTATCCAACTGAGCGACAGTTGTATATTGGGCATACCTTCTTAAGAAAGATTCTCCATGCTCCGACGATGCAAAATTGAATGGTGCCTTGAAGGAAGACATCACTGTATGCCAAAAGTAACAGATTACACTTTGCGGTGGTTGATGTTCACCGCTGCTCGAATGCGACCGAGTGTTTATGGACGGATGTACGGAAGCCTCGAGCCTGAAATGCGCATCAACAGTATCCGCTACCCTATTAGCACTGTACTGTGTTTCAGCATGAATTGCTCAATGGCCACACCTGATGCCAACTGCAGGAACGGTCGGTCGTCCCAACTGACTCCATCACAGTGCATAGTGAGCTTACCTTTCAGACGGGGGTCCAGGAACTGAGATATCGCGCTGCTTTTCTTATGATCCGCTGTTCTGTCGAGTGGTGTTGTTTGTTGCTACGATTGTCTTCACATGGCTGATTGAGGACTGCAGTAACAGCACCTGGGGGCGTGCAAGTGCAGTGTTCGGTGGAGACCTGATTTCTCAAAGGGGTACAGCTACAAGCTGCTTATGCGTGCTCATGAGGATATATTTGAAATTCACGAGAATCCCACATACAACTTGAAAGATAAACACGATACGCATCATCCTCTGCTTCTTGTGATAGGACCGCCAAGTGTTCCCAGCCCAAACGGTAGTGAAAACAACACAGTTTCGGATGGCAAAGTATCGTCGTGTCTTAAGCTTGGTCCATGTTGTGGCTTGATCCGGCGTGCTCGAGCCAGACTGGGCTGGTGATTGAAATACAGTTAAAGCGCATCCAAACCGGGTACCAAGCCGTCAAACAATCAACAGTGTACCATTCTGAAATGATGTGGCAACGGTAATGGTAAGATATTCGTGTTGGTGGAGGTGGAGGTAGGTCTCTTGGCGTCTAGTCTTTTCTTTGTAGGCTGCTCGCCACCAGCATCGGAGTCCGCATGCATGTCTTTATCAGAATTATCAAATGTCTCTGATGAGTTACTTTGCTTGTGGGTCCTCACGTCACGTACGCGAATAATGTCATCATTAGTCTTGATTTCATTTGGATCATCGCGCTAAAAAGTACTTGAATCGTCAGAATCAGAAGCAGTCCCTTTTAGCTAGTAAAAGAAGATGTATACCCCAGTGTATTCCAACAACAATCGATCCAGATCAGAACTTGCATATTGATGCAGCTTGCCTTGAGACGAGAATACAATCAATCCCACATCACAGTTGCATAGGACTGACAGTTCGTAGGCCTTTTTCATCAATCCAAACTTTCTTTTATTGAAAGTGACCTGATCGAATTTCAAAGTGCGTGTTTGTGAAAATACTGACCATGAGTGCACGTCCTGCAATCTTATCACAGATAAGACCGGGACTCACTTGACGACTTCTCTCGTCGTCAATTTTTCTTATCTCAATCTTCTTACGTCCCATAGTTTCTCGAGGCTGAAGCGGAGGTGTTGTTACCAGGGTGGGGGTGCGGCGCGAGGCATCCACAATGACCGAGATCCAGTGGTGGCTGGCTCTAGCTACAGAAGCCGCGATAGGCCCGATTCGGGCAACGTCCCTCTCCCAAGACTGAGTAATTTCAGTAGCGGCGTAGTCGGTCGTTTATCCCCAAAGCCAATGCATGGAGTGCTGGTGATAGCTCTTTGTTAATTAATACAATTACGATATAATACAAGACGAGTGGTTGTCGCATTCGGAGCGTGCTGCAATGCCCAGCGTGACGAACTCTGATCATCAAACAAGACCTTCATTGGCAATTGCCAAAATCAAACAACATCGTGTTAGTTGGACCTCACGTCAAATACCACTTCAGTTTAATTTGTGCTGATCTCTACCAGCGAGAACGATGAGCTCCATAGATAGATTAGCAATAAGAGGTATAAGATCCTTTTCGCCTGACGAAGTAAACATAATCAAGTTCTATTCTCCTCTTACTGTCATTGTTGGAGCGAACGGAACTGGGAAAACGGTGAGTTTGGATGCTGGTTGCTTGATGTGATAATGACCTACAATCATTGCTAATGTACAACGCATGAACAGACGATTATTGAGTGCCTCAAGTTCGCTACTACTGGAGAGTTCCCTCCTGGATCCAAAGGTGGTGCCTTCATATATGATCCAAAGGTGTGATGTTGTAAGCTTGGATGTGCAGCCATGAAGACATCGCCGTGCTGAATCTATATCGTCATTCGCGTAGCTGACTGGTCTGTCTGAATTAAAAGCTCAAGTCAGACTCAAGTTCCTCTCTGTAAATGGTACCGAGACTCAAGTATCTCGTACCGTCCAAGTCACCCAGAAAAAGGGCAAAATCGAGCAAAAGACATTGGATACGCTACTTAGAGTCAAAGATCCCAATACTGGAAAAGTAGGTACAACCTCCTCGCTCGTAACTGGTTTGATTGAGGTGCATTCGTCTCTCGGTGCTGTTGATGACCGCAATTCTCGACTATCACAGACTAAAGATTTGAGCGGAAGATGCGGTGATGTCAATGCTGAAATTCCTATGCTACTTGGTGTCACTCCTGCCATTTTGGATAATGTTATATTCTGCCATCAAGAAGAATCAAACTGGTAGGCGTCGTTATTTAACCTTTGAGGATGCCCGACCTCTCACTGACAACTGCTTCCTAGGCCACTATCAGAACCATCCGTATTGAAGAAAAAGTTTGATGACATCTTTGCTTCTGCCAGGTACGGGCTCACTTAGCAGGGAGACAGGTCATCAAGTTCATGGCGCTGCTTCTTAGGTATACCAAAGCGATGGAGGCTGTCAAAAATAACCGCAAAGACCTCGCCGCAGAGATCAAGACTGAAGAAGAAACATTGAAATTCCTCAAAGCAGACAAAGAGCGCGCTGACAAGGTACCAACCCAAGACTGGCACTCACTGTTCTTATTGCACGTAATAATGATTTACGATTTATCCCATCGCTTTACATTAGATGATGAAAAATTTGGAGGAAACTGATCGCGAAATAGGACTCGCTGAACGTAAACTCAGCGTCATCGAAGAGGGTAATTTAAAAGAGGTTCTCGAACAGTTGAGGGAACTGCGACAAGAACAGGCTGAACTTGAGGGAGTTCGTGAAGAGATCAATCAGGTCAAGAAACAACGTGATTATGCCGCTCAGCAAACTGTTAGACTTATGAGTGACCTAAAGGATGAAATATACGAAGGTAACCAAGGGCTAAATTTTTTTACTTGGTCGTATCGCTTTGTCAGTACCATTTGTGCTCACTAATCGACACAAGTGTAGAGCCTGATGAACAGCTAAAGGCCTTGCTGCAACAACATGTGGACTCTCTGACTTTTAGTGAACAAGACAGAACAGACTTGATTATCAAACAACAAAAATCACTGGATTCCATCAAACAGTTCCAAGATGAAATAAACGCGTTATCAATCACACAAGGGTCCCTAAAAGCTCAACAGAAGGTGAGTTTGTGTTGTTACATGTACTTGAAGTCCCATGATTCCTGAGCAACACGGCATTATCCATTTAGGCCAATGAGAGTCGTGTTCAGGATAGAGATCAGCTCATATCTGAGCTATCTCGCAAGCATGGATTCCGTGGCTTTCAAACACCACTGATGCACCAAGATGCCCCGCGTTTTGTGAACAAGATGAATGCAGAATTAAGGGATAGGAAGCAATTACTGGAAACGCTGATTGTACGCTGACCGTTCCTGACTTTACAATATTCAGTGCTTACATTCACGTATAAAGGCGACTGCAAGAGCAGAGGAACAACAGATGACTGCTGAGTTACAAAAGGTGCAAACGGAGTTGTCTACAGAAGAGCATGGTAAACAATCTAAAAGGAGTCTAGTGGTACATAATCATGTCTGCTACATTGGGACTCGCGCATTTTCCAAGTGTCTTGCATCAAAACCTGATAGATGGACCATACCAACAAGATGGCTCAGTTACAAACTCAGATCCGAAACTCTTCGTCCAGAGATCGAGATGTTGAAATCTTGCATCAGCGACTGGAACAGCAGGTATAATGCACACTGTTCAGATTTCGCTAAACAATTTGACTCAGTCGCAGCGACTGCCCTAGGAACGCCAATATGCAGTTGCCAAGGCTGCTTTTGATGCTTATTGTGCTGATGCCAAACTACGGGAATTGAATGAGCAGGTCGCTGAACTGGAAAAGGAGATGAATAACGTCAACATTAAGCTTGCTTCCATGAATCAAATTTCCGAAGATCGAGCTAGAGCATCTTCGAAGGGTGATGAGTTGCAAAGAAAGGAAGTTGAACGCAATCAATTGTAGGTGTATTTGTAACCATTGCTTCGCTGAGATGCTGATACTTGTGAAACTTAGACGAATCAATGTTGAATCCGAAATAGAATGTTTGGATCCGAGCGAGACAACTCGTGAAAAATTCGATATTCCTCAGCTGGCGCAAACTGTTCAGGCCATATGCAGGTATTTTCCTCGTCAATCGCGTCCCCAACCCC
Organism: Synchytrium endobioticum; assembly: GCA_006535955.1. Classification (NCBI taxonomy): domain Eukaryota; kingdom Fungi; phylum Chytridiomycota; class Chytridiomycetes; order Synchytriales; family Synchytriaceae; genus Synchytrium; species Synchytrium endobioticum. The sequence goes on along the minus strand of QEAN01000138.1, from coordinate 7,542 downwards.
GTCTTACCAGGTTGAATGCTCTAGAGCGAAGGAAAATGCTTTTCGTGATACTCGTGAATCAGCAGAGAGAGCCAAAGCTGGTTTGAGCAAAGCCGAGTATGTATATGAATCGACCAAGGCAAGCGTAGATTCTAAAACTGCTGATTTGAATGGTGCGATGCATGCCATTCTTTATGCATGTCACTACTGGTGATACTGACTCGCTGCCTTGTTAGCTAAACGATCTGCCGTGCGTCGTGTCTGTGGTGATGATGATTTTGAGGATCTATGGCAGCAAGTGGAAGAGGATTACCAAACGGCTCAAGCGTATGCCCGGTCATCATTCTTCATATGGAGAGACATTCACGCTAGTGCAAACGAAGGAACGCCAAAAGCCTAGAATTCGCCGCTGACTTATGGAAAAAACTCGCATCGGATTCGCATGGTGGTGAAATTTGTCCTGTTTGCGAACGTGAATGCAATTCGCAAGAAGGTGCTAAGCTCTTAACCAAGGTAATTCCAGTTATTCGAGTTTGTAGGCTGCTGTTTCTGCATCCAACATTTTACGATGTGTGATACATACTAGTTGAGTAAGCGTGGTAAGGTTTCGAGACCGGAGGAGGTGCAAGAATTGGAGCTTCGACGGTCGGAATTACTAGCGGTTCAAGCTGCTGCGAGCTTGGCCAAAATCCTAGAGAAGGAGGTTGGCGAGTTGAAGAAGCAAACCAAGACATTGGAGAATAGCAGAAGAATACAACAGGAAGTCACAGGCGACGTAAGATCACCCGCCTATATGCTTACGTAATCAAACGCGAATGTCCACACGATCGCCTTCACGTTTTTAGGCGATAATGGAATCACAGGTTGCAAACGCTCAGTGGGAAGCAGCGAAGACGTTGCGGCAGAAAATTGACGAGCTGATGAAGATTCAAAACGAAATCAACATTTTGAAGACTGAGGTGTCATCATTGCAAGATGCACTCGGAAAATCTGGAATGGATACTGGTGCTGTGGACTTTGCTAGCGAACTGGGGAAATTGCAAGCCGAGTTGTGAGCTCAGCTCCGTTCGTTGATCACAGTTTACTCGATCTTACTGAATCACGATAGAAACAAGGCACGTCAAGAACGTGATCGTGTTAGCGTGGAAAATCAGGTTAAGCAAGAGGCACTACGTAAATTTGAAATGCAAGTGCAAACCACTCGCCGAGAATTCGAGTCCAGTGTACAAAAGGCCGAACATCGCAGAGAGTTGGAGCAAATGCTGCATGTACAATCGCGACAAGTAGAACAATTGAATCATGAAATCGAGGTATCCGGGCGGCTCAGTATTGCGTGTTTCCAATTATGACGCCGTGCGATATCAATCTCTTATGAATCGGATTAGGCTGCTGATAGACGTGTAGCCGAATTGAGGCCTCAACTTCAAGCACTTGAAAGCGGGGTTTACACCGCTCGTCAGGCGCAAGCTGAGCGGGAGGCTTCTGAACGAAGAGCCGTGGATTCCTTGCAAGCTTCTGCAAATAAATTCCAGATGTTGGTCTCTGATCTCACAAAGTATTCTGGCATTTTTGCCGATGACTGCTGTATTTCTCGCTAATTTTCGTATCTAGATACGAACAGGAGAATATCGACGAGCAACTATTAACGAATACCCAAGCTTTGGAGGACAAGCAGAGTCGCCTAGCTAGGCTACAGGAAGACAGCAAATCCATTGAAGAACGGCGTAAAAAGATGGACAATGACGCGGATCAAGTCAAATTGAAGGAGTATACTGTCAATGCGAACTTACAGCTCCGAGTCTTTCAAAGGGACCAGATAGAATACGATCGCAAAATTTCCGAGCTTCAGGTAAAGCAGGGCAAGTATGATGGTCAGAGGTTGGAATCCGCTATACGAGATGTTGAAGGACAGCAAGATGAATTGACCCAAGAGAAAATGGAACTGAGAGATAGATTGATTGAATTACGCAGAGACAAACGTAACTATGAGAAAGATTTGACTGGTGATTATGTGAATGCTCATCAGCGTTACTGGGAGGCGGAAGTGTCAGTGAAGGTAATTAGTGATCGTCATCGTTGGTCTTCAGCAATGCCTTTATTTATACATGATTATCTAGAACAAAAAGGTGCATCTCGCTGATGCCGAGACCCTTCAGAAGGGCATTGATTCGTAAGTGTGATTGCAGCAAGTTGTTTATTCATAGCATGTCACTGAGGTCGTTTGTCATATAGTGCCATCATCAAGTTCCATTCCCGGAAGATGCAGGAAATCAACAAGATCATTAGTGAGTTATGGAACAAGACTTATAAAGGAAAAGGTGCAAAGTTTCGCTTTCATCGAGCTCATGCTTGATGTACTCACACCTGAACACGTGTCTTCTAGACATTAGTACAATTAAAATTCTTGCTGAACACGATGCTTCCAAAGCGCGAGGTTCGTATACTTACCGAGTAGGTGAATGTACACAACCAATTGTATAGCTTTTGACTGCGACTTGTGGTTGCGTTCGCCGATACGCTATCTTCAAACAGGTTGTTATGGAGAAGGGCGACCACCCGATTGATATGCGGGGGCGATGCAGTGCTGGTCAAAAGGTATTGACGTCCATCATTATCCGACTTGCGCTAGCAGAATCATTTGGAGCCAGGTGTGGGCTGCTTGCTCTCGACGAACCTACTACCAACTTGGATCAAGCAAACATCAAAGGTTTGGTAGAGGCACTATCTGAGTAAGCGTCTAGTGTGGCGGAGGAGCAAGTATTATTTGGGAGGTACTTTAACACGATGTATTGACTTAGGATTATCGAATCACGCCAGGCCCAAAGTAACTTCCAACTGATTGTCATCACTCATGATGAGACCTTTGTAGAGAAACTCGGGCAGCACTTTAGCGAATATTATTATCAGATTTTCAAGGAGGAAGGAGGGGCTAGCCAAATCGTGAGACACGCTTTTGCAGGTGAAGAGTGAGCATGAGTAGTAGTTGTAGTATGTTCAAAGCTTCCCTTTCAACGGGGCATGAGTACTTTGGCCGATGGGCAATCTATGTTGAATACGGAGTGGATGCGGGGTGGTGGTGCGTTTAAGGCGGTGAATGCGTACATTCTAACGGGCCCAGACATGATGCTTGCTACTGCTACTTCTTATTCATTATGAAATTTGATACTTTTGCATTGTGCAGCGTTAATCGCTCTCATATCATCAATGAGTACAAGCTCGACCCAGTCACGCCACGTTATGTTCATCAGGTACCTTATCCGCAAGCTCCGGCCACTTGGATATACCATTGTCGGGGTCAATGAGTATTTTACGTCCAAGAAGTGCCCCTGTTGCACGGAGTTTGTGGAGATGCCAGCTATGCGCCGCTTGTATTGCCGTCGCTGCAACAAGTGGTAGCACAGAGATGCGATGGCAGCTGACAATATGGTCAATATTGTCAGGGGGTACCTCGAACATGATGAAAGGCCCACCTACCTGAAGCCGGCTTCCAAGGACAAGAGTGCCCCTATGAAGCGGAAGGCTGATGAAGGTGGTACATCCCGGGGTGGCCCGAGCAAGAGTCGAAAGACTATAGGCGGCGTGAAAACCCGCAAAAAAGTGGCCTACGTAAGTGGAATCATTTCCATGATGCAAGTTCCATGATGTTGTTTGGTTGCAAACGGCACGCTGGTCAAATAGGGGCCAAAAATAATGTTTGCGCAAATTTTTGTGCTGGACCACCTTGATTTGACATTTTGCCCAAGACCTGGAGCAAAATACCATCACTGCTCGATTGACAGTCGAGGGTGAGGATTTTCACTTCACAAATTGATTGTAACTCACTTGTGGTCTATGCCTTGGTCTGACCTGATCACTTTCGTCACCAAACGTGAGTTGTGAGTCGCTCTTGTAGAATAAATGTAGACTATTGGGTTCCCTGTTCAGGAACGTATAATATTGTCGCGCAAATAGCCATCCTACAGCGGTTGCTTTGGCCTATTGGTTTGGGATGTTTGGTTTCGAATGTATGCACTCACGTCGCCAACGAACAAAACTCACAGCAGAGTTTTCAGGCTAGCAAATGCGTGCAAGGAAGGAATGCGTCAGTATACCGAAAGCATTGATGAGTCAGCAAGTGCCACAACATGCTCGCACATCCATGGTTGTTGGAGGGAACTCATACCTGCTTGGTTTCGCGGACGTTGATGTCCACTTGCGTTGGAGGGGCAGTCGCGGCCATCTGTTAGAATAGTTTGATTAGAGAATATATGATAGTTGCTCGTGATGTACGGTATGGACGACACTGCAGATGCGTTTCATGGAGTTGGTCAGTCGTCCCATTGGACTTAATTGAACGAGAACAGACAGTCTTACCTAGGTATTCAGCACGTGCGCGATTTCTGCTAGGGCTATTGGTATGAGTGGGATACACGTATGGCAAACACGTTGTTTGTGTTTGATGTGCGTTTAACTCCGACTTTCTGCCAACCTCCCAATCACACATTTGCAATCGCCCGATTGTGCTGCGCCGTGTTTTGACTCTGAGTGCATTCGGCGCAGAATACCTCCGACGGTGGTTGAGTGCATGGTCCACCAATGGTTGCTGCAGTAGCAACCTGGACAGATGCAAGCCAAAGACGGAATCTAGCCGTCACCGCGAAATGCCTCGCCGAACCCGATTGCATCAAGTCCGACCAGGAGACTTGGGCTGAGTTCCTCAATCGCTTTGTCACATCATATGACATTGCGCGTACTCATTATTGCTCCAAGAAGTACCAGAGGAGGCGATGAGATGCTGATAAAGCAAAACGTGGCGAGCTAGATAGGGTGTTGGAGGGCATCGTCAACATGATGGGCGAGTCCATGGGCCACAAGCCCTCTGATGACAAAAAGGTCATTGTAGCTATAGGGATGGGTGACTTTAGTTCGACCAAGTCACGCCATTTCATGTTCATTAGGTACCTTATCCGCAAGCTCGGCCACTTGGATATACCATTGTGGGGGTCAATGAGTATTTCCACATTTGTTCCACATTAGTAAAATTCCCTCCTGCACTCTTCTGAAGCATGTCCAATGAAATGAACCATGAAAATATACCTTTGTACTGGACTTTGGGTTAAACAGGCAATACGGAGGAAACGGCAGGACTTACTGCTGCCTCTTGCGATAAAATTATTGCTAAGCTGATGAGATTCACTGTGTTTTTTCTGAATTCAACTCGGAGCTTCGGAAATCGAGTTACCAAGGCAACGACTTGGTTGTTCCGACTGATACCTCGGTAAGGAGAAGAGCGGGCATAGAGGTTATCATTGATTTTCATTCATCACAGCAAGTCCGAGTCATTGAAATGGGCTACTATGAGGGCTACGTTCATTGAATTCTACGCATGAATAATATGTTAGCTTATAGCGATTCCTTCCTACCGATGTGTCGGTCGTCTGGACCATGCGGACTTTACTCGGATTCTCCGTTTGTTTGCATGCGGCCTGAAACCCGCCCTTCCTAGCCTCCTACATGGCCATCATGAAGATGAAAGTATCAATGTACCGCCTCAAGCCCGCCTCAAAGAGCTACAAAAGAAATTGGGACTGTGGGATACCCTTGTCCATTTAGAACAACTGAGAGTAACGATGCCAGAAACAACCTTGTTTGCCAACAACCCAACATCTGCACAGTCACAACGAACGACTTTTAAATGCTTCGCATTCAATATCAGAAGGGATATGGCATCCGCATCATTTTTGTGTCAGAAACCGTGCTTGGCCGGAAACGTTACGCTGGGGAGAGGTGAACCTTTTCTGAGATATTGGTGATAGCTCATTTAAGTATCACAACTTTTTTACCATGCCATTTTTGTAGTAGTTATGTTGAATTCTGCCAAAATCCTAGGTCCCTGCCAAGCATTGAGTTTAGTCAAATCATGTCCTTCAGCATCAGCAATGATAATTGGCATCATGATGGCTACCACAATTGGTATGCATCATAACAACCTTGATGAGATGAGAGTCCTTCACTGTCAGCGCCGTCGTCCGCTGGAGGGCATCCAGCTCGACCTTCAGAGAACGAATTTGTTGTACCCGAGTGTATTTGGCATTGAGATTTCGTGACCGTTCTGTCTCCTGCTTCCCTTTCTCGATCTGGCTTTCCAACTTCTCACGTTCCTTCAGTTTCAACCCGGGTTTGGATACCTGCTTCTTTATTTTCTCAACCTTCATGTAGCACAGTCTGACCTCGTCAAGAATGCAGATGCAGATGCAGATCCAATGATCCAATGTTATCATCGTACTATGAACACGCCGCAACACCCACCGGGACGAATACGCTAATTGCTGCTAAATACAGGCCTCATATGCGCCGGTTTGACAATCCCGCCTTCCTTGGTCCGCTTCAGTCCTCTCACCTCTCGCGGATTGATGCTGCGTTCAGTCCAATTCGACTTTCGAATTTTGCAGGGCCTGTTCCCGATGTATTTGCCTGTATTCGTGGGAAAGCATCAGCAGACAAACACGGTAGGGGTCGGCCACGGGGTACTGGCGTGTGTCCGGCCAGCGAGGCGGCACGTACCATTCATCTCACGCAACGCCAGGGTAAAGTCATCCGGGTTCTTGAAGGATACAAAGCCATACCCCTTTGTCTTGCCTGTGCGCTTGTCGCGGATAACGCGTGCTTTTTGGAAGGACTGGTACTTGTTGAAGGCCTTTGCAAGCATGTCGTCGTTGCACTCGTTGCCGAGATCGCCGACAAACATGCGAAAGTCGTCTGCGGATGGATGTGTGAGACGTAGCGTGGAAGCACGCAGCAGAATACATACTCGTGTCCCATTCCAGCAATGTCTCGTCTTCCCATATCTCGCCACCCGCGGCCCTCAGTATCTTTTTCTTCTTCCTGCCTGCATCTCCGGCGGCGCTGGCGTGACTGGTAGACGGCGCGGGGCCCGAGGATGTGCCACCGCTCGGGCCCGTGGCGGAGGCACCCAGGCCGTTGGACATTGCGAGTACGTCTAATGCGGCTTGCGATGCAGCAGAGGGTCTGTACCCGGCGGGGTAAGCAGCGCCGTTGAGCAGGACGGAGGGATCGTCATCGGTTGAAGCGCCTATTGAGGTTATGCCTGTGTCTGGATAGGATGGGCCGAGCTGCGTTGCGGGATAGATTTTGGGTGCGGCACTCGAGTGCACGGGCAGCGGCACGGGATACGAGACTGCAGCTGCGGAGGATGATGCATTGGGATCGTATTGGTACTGCTGGTATGAGTCCTCGTAATAGCTGTAATTCGACATTGCTGTTGCAGTTGTTCAGGATAGACTGCGGGATGCGATGGATGCATGGTAGAGAACCGATGCGGGATGCGACATCGGAACTGCGTGCCAGCGCCGGGCCCGTGGGAAACCGTTCGCACGCATATGCCAGCATTACACAGCAAGTGCGCTATTAGCCACTGGGAAGCACCAACACCGTATCAGCCAACTATTATCCCAATGTATGAAAACTATGTTACAATTTCTAGATATACAACGTATTAGTATTAATCGAACTAAATATCAATCACTAATCATTGCAGCTCACCCTAAGTCGCGGGAAAAGACG
>QEAN01000137.1:18946-48105 GCA_006535955.1 Synchytrium endobioticum | reverse complement strand
ACAGTATTGCTCCGGGATTTTCGGTGTCAAACTTCAAAGTCAAGAGAACAGAGAAACTTGCACGGAAGACACGAGAAGGTAAGACATCTAAAAAGCCGATTCAGATATTTTGTCGCAAATTGAGTCCTCTTCAATCGCAGATGCCAGACCCCTGGGGGTATCCATCAGGTGGTGACCCACCAAATCTTCAGATGGCAAGAAGAATAAGAAATGAGATGATAGAAGCCATCAATGCATTGCCTGCACCTCATGATGTGAATTTCTGGCTGCAAACTCCAGAACGCAGATGTGTGCTGTACAGGACACTGATTTGTGTCGGCCAGGAAATCAAGCTCCTGGTTCGAGGTCGTGATATACGTCTACCACGGGCTCCTCCAGCGCGGGTGATACGCTGGCATGGAAACTGGTTTAATGTACGGTTTCTATATTATACTGTGAGGGATGAACTCTGCCACAATCCATCGAGAACCTTCACGAATCCTCACAATGTGGTCCTGCCAGTTTCACAGCGTCCATTGGTGGAAGCCATTGACGAGTGTCTCAGGCGGCTACCTACTCTTGTTCAACAACTGAATGAGCTGATTGAATAAATAATTGGTTGCATGACGTCAAATCAGCACTGCAAGTTGTATATAGTACATAAAGATAAATATCGCTTACTTGGATGCTACATAATATGTTTGCCAACCAGGTCGCTTGGAAGACTCTTGGAAAGTCGGCTTATCAACCACATTGACGTCTATCTCCATTTGCTCCAAATCCTCCATATAGTGAATCCAATGGGTGTAATACCACTTCTTGCTCGTGTCATCAAACACTTCTTCTTTGACTATGAAGGCCACCTCTGGGTTTGGGAGAACCTTGCGAACCATAATCTCCAACAAACCAACGCTCTTCATCTCATTCAGATGTTTCGAGAGGTAGTCGTCGACTGCGTTGGATTCATAAAGACTTGTTAATGACCTTGCCATTGTATTTGAATGCAACAGGTTTACCTTGTTTGAAGATCTTAAAACGAGCAGGTTGTGATTGTTGCATTTTTTCTTTGAACAGGCCTCGTCCACGATGATGACAGGCTTGTTTTGCGGCGGTAGACTGGCAAATGACACGGCTGCAAAGGAGTGTATGCAGCTAGAATGATCGTTTTATATACGGTATAGTCTATCTTGTGAGGGGTTACTGAGTAGGTGTGAGAATGATGACAAGAGGAGGACACATGACGACAGCGCGTAATTTGCCGCAGACAAGTCAGAGTCAGACAGCACGTCAGTCCCAATTCAAGACTTCCCTCTCAGCCAATTCACTTAAGTCATCACCCCATCATCATTGCATTCAACGGGTATGAAACGACCTTCAGTTCTCCAAACCAAAACTTTCCAATTCGCGATGGATAATAGTAAAAAGAACTTACTCGAGCTTCAAAAAATCGATGGAAATACCGTACGTAGTCTTATTACCTTCCACTTGTGACTTTTGAACTTACGAGTTCCCTAAAGATATTTTCAGAATTATTTGGCTTTGTTATCCTATTGTCGATGGTAGCAATAGTTTTACTCTCGACCCATGCAAATGTCTGTAGTCCTATTAGCTTTCTTTTGTAGAAATCGATCACTTGAATACATTATTTTGCTAACTGAAAAAAAGTACTCTTGCATTTCCCTTTTCACTCCGAACATTTGTATCTCTATGAATACCTGTCATAGAAATACATTTGATGATTTGTGCTGTGCCTATTGACTTGTTCTATATTTCTTGTTATTACTGTTGTACTCGTTGTGATCGGAGTGTGATGCTATCTCGGAAAGTAGTGAAAGTAGTGGAAGTAATCACCCTGGGAAATCGCTTTTTAAATTTTTTTGTGATTGGTCGCTTCTGATATTGGTTTATTTTACACCAAGGCCAACTGCTTCTAATGACTGTAGACACTTTTAGATTATCCTAGATAAAAATGGATAAACTTGACGTACCTTATCGAGACCTTTAATATATTGCTCTAATGCATATTCTTTATGGGGCTCTTTACTATCTTGCTGTCGTAAACCTGCCAATTCTTTAGTAGCTTCCAGTTTCTCTTTATTGATGGATTTTCCAAGTGTTGCTCTTTCGTAGTCATGATAAAGTCTTGCTGTCCCTAGAGACACTACTCCTGCAATTAATACTCGTATAAACTCCGTTCTAATCTGTACCCTTGACATTGATTTGTTTTGGGACAAGTTTTTTTATTTCAAATTTTACAAACTAATGCAATACTTTTTAAAATATCGACATAGTACAAGAAGCAAAATAAAAAGTAACATTATTCCTAGTCTTAAGATTTATTCACTCCGGACTCTGGAGTGACTTTGGTAGTGTTTGTATCCCACCCAAGTTTGTTGAAAAAAGTGCTCAAAACGCGTCTACAGAACAAACAGTGTTCTAGTGTTATGCCTAGTGTTATGTCTGGAAGCAAACCTTTAGGACTTGTTGATACTGTACCAGCTTCAGCATTCAAAACGGACTTGCGATTTGGACCATTCACTAACTGTTTCACCTTTATGACGGGGTTTGATGACAATTTCATGGATAAACTCGGTATAAGAGCATTAAGACCCGAGCATTTACGCTGGACGGAATTAGCTACCAAAGAACTTTGGGTTAAAACCGTCACGGATTATTTTAGTCCCCAAAATCCCCTTCCTCAACCTGGAACTGTTGTAGCAAGAGAAGGTGCTGCTGTTCTTGAGTTATACGTGTCTACAATGCTGACGTATTGTCATTTAGGAATTCATTTCTCAGCACCATCGGTAAAATGTATCTGTTTTCCAAAGATCAATGGTGCTTTAGATTATCATTGGGCAATTTACAACAATTTGTACTGGTTGGAGCAGGCTGGACAAGGAGGACCATTAAATATTTGGAGTCATATGAATGCCATGATAGAAGACATCTACTCGAGAGTTGATGAACATGGGAACAGATTGTATGCACTTAACTCGGCTTTCATGTTTGATAAGAGAGTCGAGTAAATAGCACTCCAATCACCAAATCCCACAATCGTACCTCTAGTCCTCGCTATCTTACGACACAATGACTGTAATTTCTTTTGAGCCAAGACGTATCGCTTAAACTTGAGGTTTCGTATCCGCTTCTTCATATGCCAACTCAACAGATTATCGAGTCGTGGTAAAAGGAAATCAGTATAGTGTTTCAGTTTTTCAACTGATGTCGTCTTCTTGGTGGGTATATTACGAATCGCTTCCAAGATTTCTGGATCCTTGTGGCTCAATACGCACTGTCTGATGCGTCTGGTGTTCTTATTGTGTTTAATGTGTGGAATGAATGGTTTGGTCAATAGTTGTAGCCATAACCCGTAACGCATTAAATTTTTTTTTATTGGAACAAAATAATAAATAAGTAAAATGTCTGAGAATGATAATCAACAAGCTCACAATGACAATCAACAAACTCAGAATAAGAATCCTGACGCGGGTACTTATTGCACAAAGTATGCAGAAGATACAAACGCCTTACCATTCAATCACATAGAACAAGACGCTATTGATAATGACCTTGTTGCTAATGTCGATGATCTTATTCATATGGATGGAACTCAATCTTTTCCTCTGAATGCCATAAACCGTGCTATACAAGAAGGTCGTAACATCACACATATTTTGAACCTCAAAGTAAGCTACAATACTTCCCAGAATTTGAGGGTTTGTCCTAACCATCCATCACAGGTATCCAATCAACCTAACGAAGCTGTAGGCAACAGATTACGTCAAGCCATATTTCAACATATCAACAATAATCCTATTACAAAAATGGTTAATGGAACGACTGTTATAATTACATGGAAATCAGAAAATGTAGCCACGAGTGCATATTATTATGCTAATATCCAGTTGTTTACAGATGTGGCCGTTCAAGAACATACAAAGCAACTTTTCGCAGATTTATTAGAACAACTCGACGAGCAATTTGGCCATATCTTTTCAACTAGAGAAACAGGATTGGCGTTTTTGGTAACAAAACCCACAACGCAACAAATATTGTACCAGTAGAATAGATATATGGAGAGGTATCAGATAATAGACGGGGTATACCTTTTGGAAGGAACATATGTCACGACTGCCAGCCGAAACTCTGCAACAGGGCCTGAACGCACTCTCTATTTTTGTGGCTGTGTATAATATCGACAAGCACACCAACCCCGATATGAATTCCGCCATCATCAGCCTCCAGCATCACATCCAACAGAGCATCCGTAGCCGACCCTTTGAGGAACAATTCCCAGAACACCAGGGACTGGCTGTTACATTGAAAAAGACTAGTGAAGAAGTAGAAAAGACCAGTAAACAGGTCCGGGCTCTAACGGGTTGGCAAGAGAATCGAAACACTGCGTTGGAGCCAATCATCACCAATGTAGCATTGGATCATCTCCGTAGAAGGCATCCCGGTGAAACCTTTCGAGACAGTCTAAGGGATGTAGAATATAATATTAGTTGGAATTTGAGAGATGGGGAGTTTGACATTGAGATGGACGGCCTCATCTACCATCTAGAAGGAAAGTGTCTATGGCTAGTGGAAGCAAAGTCTCATCTTGATGAAGAAGATCTTTACAAAGCAAAGAGGACATACAACCAGTTGAAGAGGTTGTTTGTATCCGAAGAGGGATCTAGACAAGAGTGGGGCAAAGAGGCTACTCGATTGTATTCTGCATTTGGAGGAAATCTGAGAGATGAGAACCCACTTGCAGGGGTGTTTTTGGGTTATCACAGTGTAGAACCCGACGCTTACCAGAAAGCAGTGGAATGGAACGATTGCATCCGGATTGGTCCTAATGGCGACTACTATAAAGTATATGACGACTGATCGAGCTCATAAACCATCTGATTGGTTTTATTAATAATCAACTATTAATTGAACATGTTTAATACTAATAAAACTTGTTCTTTTTCAATTCTACAAACGTAAAAACACAAAAAAAGATTAATATAAACTTGACCTCATATCAGTGTTGATGGACTTCGCCAAACAAACACAGGAAAGATTTCGAATACTGGTGGTCTAACACAAGACGGATATGATATAGAATCCCGAATCAATGATCCTGAAGTCAAAGCATGGATTGCACAATTAAAGACTCAACTTAAAGAAGCACGACAATATCGTCAGTCGGCTGAAAATCGTCTTGTTCATGTAGAAACACAAATCCAAATCACAAAGGTAATTTGTGAAATGGTTCTGTACGATAATGACGATCCCGAAACGTGTCCAATAACAACCCTGTACATTTATATACCGGTGCTATGACATCACGTAATAGTTTTGTGTTTTCTCGATCAATGTCCCAAAGATTTTCACTTGTTGATAAAGATACTTCTCCTACATAAGGACTGTGATGTTTCAAACTATTAGCCAAGTCATTGAATCTTGTTCCCCCAAAACGAATCTCGTTGATTCTGGTTTGATACTCAGCAATCCATATTGTGTCTGTCATATTGAAGGGATAGTTATTGAAATAAATAAATCCTTTGTGAGTATGATGTGGATAGTGGGTTTGAACCATACTAGCCGTTGCGTCAAGTATATGTTGTAAATCAGGAACTATGGCAAATATATGAGAGTTCACAATCCAAGTGTCGGGTTTATCTGTGGGATTGTAGAATAGTGTCTGTAGGGAATGGATATTTTTAGCTATAAACTGCATAGAGTTCCATATTACATATAACTGCCCCAATTTGTTTAAGCCTTCTTCATCCTGAATTACTTCTTTCTTGTTTGTGGACAGTTCCTGTAAAGAAAATGGACTGAGTTCATGAATGCAGCCATCAACACCACTCAGTAAATACGGCATTACTACTTACAGTTCTATTTTTTTGAGAGCATTCAAACGCACTTCTATCTTATTCAGTCTATTATCATGCTTTGCTACATCACTCTTGATTCTGTTGATATCTCTCTTCTTTGCAACCAAATCTAGCACCTGGTTTGCAATTTCGTCATTTTGGATTAACTCCGATAGATGTTACACTGTCATTAGCTGACAATTCACAGGACTTGTCCTGCGTCTTATCATTTGTCCAACCAGATCACGAAGTATCTGTCTGTAAGCCGTAACAGCGATCATTGACTTGCAGTCAATGGAGCTATCTCTCAAAATCCTAAGAAGGATATTTCTTGCTGCATTACCATCGCGATCTGCAATGTAGCCGCATTTTAAATGTTTTATTGGAACCTAATTTATGATGTAGGTTTCCACATTGACCACATGTCTTGCTAGTGTATTCTTCTGAGGTGATAATGACTTGGCAATTTCGTAAGGAAGCTTTGGTTTTCAGCTTTTCTCGAAATAACCCATGTGCTAGCAGCGACATATGTCTCACTGTCTTTGTGCTAATCTTTCTGTCATTCTTCTTACTCATGTTTTTGGAATCAAATGCTGGTATGACAATGACTTCAGCACGCTTTGTCAAAAAATTGATGACTTTATTATGAAGCTCTGTCTGTAAATTTTTCATTTTTCGAAGTGTTCTTTGAGCACGCTTCTTGACAGTCTTCAAAAATTGTTTCTTATTTTTGTCGATAGAACAAGTAGAATATTTCTGATATTACCTCTAGTTCTGAGAGTGTATTTTATTGTTGTCACACCAACGAACGATTGTTCTAGTAGAAACACCAAAATGTCGGGCAGCTGCTGATAATCCAACATACATCCATTTTTTTTAATCTTTCTCAAGAAATTATTTTTTCAAAAAACGCACTTGTTTTTATAGAAACGTGTTACACGATTCTATTATTCGTCTATGAATATCAGCCAGTTAAAGTCAACAGCTAACCTTAATACTATTTGCTAATTCTGAATCCATAAGATTCATATACGAAAAAAGAAACGCATTTGTCTTTTTTTTAAATTTCGTATATTCAATAATGGCAGACCAATATGCTACAGTTGCTCAACTCGATGCTCTAAAGATCGAAGTACGAGTGCTACAAACCACTGTTAGTCAATTGCAACAGGATGTGGATGGAATCAAACAGACATTAGTTGAGATGCAACGCCAGATCGATAGAATCCCATATATTGTCACACAGGCAGTTACGATTGCTATCCAATCGCAGTATGTACTGACAGTGAGCTGTCGAATGCACTCTCATTTGTTGAATCCAACATTCACTTTTTAGCACTGCCATGAATACCCCGAGCACTTTTTAAAGAATTTGTAGCTTTTAGTCAGCGGAGATCTCGATAGACAATCGAACGACAGTAGATATTTCTACAAAACAAGGCCCGAGCTGACACGTATTCCAAGTTCTATCTCTGTTTTTTTCGTCCACTTAGGTATATGTCATCTGATCTTGTTTGTTCACTCAACACACCTAGCCCATCCAATCCAAAACAGGAAAAGATGCAAAATAAGTATCAGCCTGGGACGTTCTGTATTGCTACGCTGGCAATACCTCAACGAGTATCTACAGCGGCTTATTCAGAGAAAGGATCGCAGTCTTCCACTAGTACCAATTCGAACACACAACACACCACAAGACCGCCTCGTAGTCGAATAAGTTATATAGAGCAACGATTCCCAGCAGAGAGAGACTCCTATATCTACCAGCTTCATTTTACGACCTCCTTTAGTAACCAGCTCATATCCACTCAATTCTATGACCATCCAGAGAAGCAGGACGAATTCTTACCCATTGGAGACACACCCAAGCATAACGACCATGAACCACTGAGAATAGGATGGGACCGCAACCCAGCATATCTATCGTTGGTACCTGGGGAACAACTAGTAGCAGCAGATATCATGTACCAGCCTCGCAGAGCTGAACATAAAGTGACGCTTGCCATTGATGAACGACTGAGGCTGACAATGCTGATTGCAAAGCGGCGAATAGTCATAGAACCACATACAACAGGTGGGGGTGATGATACAAATGATGGAGACGATACAAATAGTGATGATGGTGACGACAAAGGCCACAAACCTACATTGGACGAGAATGAGAAGGATACATCGATAGAACCGGCAAGCAAGAAACCATTATCATATGCTGCAGCAACCAATAAGGGTAAAAGCAATGGATTGGACGATGCAAAAACTAGACGTGTACGCCGTTGGTTGGGGTATGTGAATGACATGGAAGAAAAAGATAATGCTAGTCTGGCAGGGTTTGTGGACGACGATGAGGACGATAATGAATCCACCATATCATTGAGCCCAGATCAACGAGCAGCGTATCAATATGCGATGGACCATCCACTAATAGATAGGTTACCTCGGGTGATTTTCAGTAGTCTTGATGATGCCGATCCAAGCACTTTGGCACGCGATGAGGTCGATCCATCAGCCGAGTTCTTGAAAGAGGTTGCTATGTTGAAAAGTATGGACGTCAACCACCACCACCGTTTATTTTAAGTAAAAAAGATATGAAGGAAGCTCTTTTGGAACAGTTGAAAATATATTATGATGAAGAAATAATTGGCAGTTTTCCACATGAGGTTTTGAAATTCATGTCCGATAATTTCGGAGATAAACTCGGCGATTGGATAGTCACTTTCGATATAATAGGATATGGGAAACGCTATCTTGTATTTCTGATTAATCGTCTAGGACTTGGATATTCAATGTCATTTGCTTATGATCTACGTGATCACCAGTTTGTATTGATTGATGGTGACACGCATGTTTACAAAACATACACAGACTTATCTAAAGTGTTAACCGATTTTGAAAGTTGCAATGGAATTATTGTGTGTTTAAACCAGGTCACTCCGAGCACAACTAACACGACGAACGCACTAATCCACTCCAAACACACAGATCAAACCCTTCAGCGCAGTAAAAAAAAATTAGAAAATCGATTTCCCCAGGGTGCATACTTTCCATTCTTCAAGTTGTGAATTGGCTCCATGAAACCCACCAAGAAATTGGCAGCTAGAAATGGTTATATTGATATTGTAATAAAATGGTTTACATCAAACCCGTAATTTTTATTATGTAAATTGAAACTAATAAAACAAAAACAAGCTTTGCGTTAGATAAGTTATATACAATCACCACACTCTTCACTTACCACTAAAGCGAAAAGCGATTAGGGTAGACGTATTACATACGCCGTGTGGCAGCAGTCTTGCAATGATGTCCATGCGCAGATTTGAATATCTTCAAAGTTAATACGTTTCTTTGCCAACACAGCCCTCAATGCAGGTAGAAATCGACATCCATAGCTCGCACCATCTCCAGATATTCGATGAATGGCTATTGGAGTAAAAAGGCCGCGAACGAGACCATAATAGATGGACCCAGAATCGCCAGATTCGGCAAAAGGTAAGCCGTCTTCTCCTTCCACCTCGATCAAGTGAATGTAGTTTTCAAAAGACGCATCCCAGCTGATCAATTTACCAAAAGTAATTCCAGTTCTTTGCCCGATTTTCATTACTCTACTACCAATTTTAAGCTCGTTTTCCCACATATCTGGATTGGTGATTCGAAGGGGGTTACAGTGGCGCAAATTATTCTGACAAGCGACCAAGCCAATATCGTGCTCGTCGTTGTATTCAGCAAAGGCGACGTTTTCATTGAACTCTGCGACTTTGGCCAATGGGATGGAGCTCAGTTCAGGAAATAGCACGTGGGCTGCGGTAAGTATATAATGCCGATTTTTGTTGCTGATTTTCAGAAACATTCCAAGGCTCCCACCAGAGGACGAGGTAGAATGGGTTATCAGCTCAAATAATCTGGTCACTACAGGTGACACATAATCTCGGTAGTCTTCTAAAAGCTCTGTGTCATCGCCAATCAATCGACAGCCTGCTTCCTGACAAATATCATCGCGGCTATCCAATACGGGCGGTGCTTTTTGATAGTATTCAAAGCAGTTGGGTTGAAGGCTGATCTGTTTGTGAAATTGTGCCTCATTTGCGACACCCCATACTTTCAATTTCTGCCGTTCAAAATCTGGAGACGACTTCCATACGCCTGCATCAACGAGTTGATTATGTATATCTCTTCGTAGGCCCTGAGTATCGAAGAGTTTGTCGAATTCAGTCATCACTATTGATGTGGATCGTGTCTCAATCAAACCCTTTAAATAAGCAATATAGCGGGATATGGCTAGACGCTGGTGCTTGGAAATGTATTTGGTACTAGATGTTGGGTTTTGGAGTAGATCCACAATCGAGGTTTCGTCGGCATGTGGCTGGCATCCAAATGCATCTGATATACCAATGATGGCGAGGAGCCTTCGCCCTTGCTTGGCAGACACGTAATCTGTAGTGTCCATAAGTTCGGCAAATTCATCTAGCTCTGATGTGATTATATCATGATAGTTGTTGATAATGTGTTTAGTTTTTGGTGTGAGAGGTTCATGGTACTGAGCGGTTCCTATCTCTTCCAATGGACTCGCAATCAATAGCCGATTCATTTGATTAGTATTACCGTCAATACTGTTCTTCCAGTGTGAGTTCATGGAAGAACAGTGTTAGACCAAACACACGACGAACCAGCTCACTCCGAACACTCCGAACACAATCAGCACAATCAAAACCAAATCCGAACGCACCAATCACAAAAAAAATCAAAAAGCGATTTCCCCCGTCTGATTACTTCCACTACTTTCACTACTTTTCTCGATAGCACCACACACCGATCACAACGAGTACAACAGTAATAACAAGAAATATAGAACAAGTCAATATGCGCGAGATACAGGAAAAAACAGATTTCTATGATAGGTATTCATAGAGATCAACACGTTCAAAGATGACAAATTTTCAAACATGACGATACCAGAGCAAGACACAAACAAGAGACAGAAGAGACAAAGGCAAAGCATGGTAAATAGCAACAATATAGCACAACTTTTCACTCAGACAACTCCGATCACACTTTTCACTCCGGACAGCAAGTGGCACACATTACACACATTTCACACTTGACATACATTACACAATCATAGCAACAGACACACAGGTAACAACCAACACACATTACACACATTTCACACACATTACACAATATTCACAACAGACACACACAATGTTCACAACCATAGCAACCATAACAACAGACACAATCATAGCAACAGACACAATAGACACAATCATAACAATCATAGCAATAGACATAGCAAACACATATAAACCAATCAACCAATCACAATTCACCAACCGCACAGAAATCCCCATACACTATATCCCTACACCATACACACGCAGCCCCTGTCGGCCCGACACACAAACACCGCGCCGCCGGCGCCAGCGCGCGAGAAAACAACGTCCTCGCTCAGCAAGTGCGGCACCAGCGCGGGCTCCCGCGCACGCACATAGGCGCTGCCGGACGCGATGTACCCGCACATGTAGTACTCCAGCGCGCCTGCGCCTGCCCCGGACCCGCACGCGGCGAAGAGTGTCAAGCTGCCACCGGCGTGGACCGCCCGCACGCGCCGCCGCGTGACGTCGAACCGCACAAGAGCCTGAGGACACGAGTCGTTTGCTTCCACCCCTGTGCCGCAGATGCCTCCGCCCCATGCGTGCACGCGTCCGTGCGTGTCCAGCGCTGCGCTGTGGTAGTCTCCGCATGCGACCGCTGTGATGCCGTGCAGGCGCGGCGAGGGCGGGAGATAATCATCATCGTCGTCTTCGAACAGCCCCTGTATAGGTGTGTGGGTGTGTGAGGGGCAGCGACTGCGGCTGTGGCTGCGCCCGGGGACAGAGCCAAGGGCTCGTACGTGTGAGTCCGAGACGTGGCCGCACTGGCCAAAGAAGTTGGAGCCCCATGTGTACACTGTGTCATTGAGCAGGGCTGCGGAATGGAGAATCTAGAGTGGGTGTGAGCGTAGGCGGGGAGCAGGGAGCGTGGAGCGTGCGGGATGACTTACGCCGCATGCGACGGATTGTACTATGTGGGGGTGCGTGTCAGCTAATGACAGTGACAGGACCAATGACGCGTACCTGGGTGGGCCGGCAGGGACCGGATTTTGGTGGGTCGTGGTGCGGATTCGAGATCGCTCAGACCCAGCTTGCCGTCGACGCCGTTGCCGAAAGCGTAGATGGACGGCGGTATGCGGCAGTCGTTTGTGCTCGATACAGAGCGCGGCGTGCTGATGCCATGCGGGAAGGAGCGCCGGGTGGTCGTGTATGGATGGCGTGGACGCAGTGACAGCGTTTTCAGCATTTGTTCAAGAGTGTTGTGAGGTTAGCAACTGCACTCACTATTATTATTGAAAGATCAAAAACAAGACCAATAAAAACCCCCCCCCCCAAAAAAAAAGTTAATGCACGGCCAGCGCAATCCCGACTCGTGGCGTTATGGCTGAGCCGTCGTATGACGGATTGTAGTCGTACACGGTGTACCACTGTAGCGGGTGGACGGGACTGTGAGCTGACAATCATTCTTCGCGCATGGCCAATACAAGATATCGCGTACCTTGCGCAGAAATATGGCACCGAGGATCCACAGGCGCTGGTTGCTCGGCAATCCCGGCTACCTGACGAACGCGTGAGTCCATACACAGGCGTTATATAGTTATATAATATATACACATACGTACCACAGGAACGGACTGGAAGGGGCTGTAGCACGTCTTGCCCGTCGTGTCGATCCCCACGGCCAGTTCCGACCCCGCCAGATTGAACGTGACGCCGCCAAACACAAGGGAAAAGGGCGTGGTCATATTCGCGAGCGCCGCACACGGCAGCAAGTACAAGTACGGGTTGCCAGGCGCGGCCGCCGACCCGATTGCATTGTTGAGCGTTGCTGCTGATGCCGGGTCCATGCCAATCAACGTCGATCCTGTGTCGAGCACGGCCATGTTAATGTCGCCCAAGGCAATACTCTGGTTGCCCCAGAGCACCGCATCCAGCACGATGCTCCAGTACGCAGGATTGACAACAGGCACGAACGCCATGCGGCCTCTGTACAATGCCGGATCAATACCGCCCAGTGTCAACCGTCCGCCTTGGCTGCTCGTCCCGTTGTCTGTGCGGGTGTACTGCAGCCACACGCCGAACGCGGGCCACCCGATTTGTTTCTGAAGGTACAGATTCTCGAGCGGCGTGCGGGACAAGGACTGCGCGAGATTGGAGAATGCTAGTTAAAACAAATCGTGTGAGTGCTCTCTTGAGGTACGATAGCGTGGTGGGTGTTTGCGAGTATTTGCGTACCAAAGCCAATGACGCCGTCGGGGACGTATTGCTTCCAGTATGTCTCGCTGGTGACCGATCCGAATGTCTGGTTCACCACCTGCAGTACCACGGAAGTCGTGGCGCCAGTCGACACGTTCAGGAGCACCCGGTCCTGATTGATTAGCAAAGTGAGCACCTGCATTGCAAAAACGGAGCCCGCGGACTCACCATGTAAAGATCTCCAGCTGCCGAGCCGAGCGCGTACTATTCAAGCCGAGCGCAGAAGTCGTCAGACAGAGGAGCATTGGGTGGCTCGCGTTGGGCACGTACCTGTATAGTGAATTTGCGGCCCCTGCGGATCGCCGACTTTGACTGGCTCTCGTTGAACCGCGCATGCGACCCGCATTGTGCATCCGTGCATCTGGCCGACGGGATCCACAAATCTGCTGATCCTATTTCTCAATATCAATCCGGATCAGCCGTCCAACAACGGACATCAAAGACAGGTACGTACCAGTGTCAACCACGACTCTGAATGGCTGCGGCGGATTGCCCACGTACACCGTCGCATAATACTATGAACAACGTCCCATGAGTTTACCATGCCAGCCGAAATGTATCACGCACCTGGACATCAAAGTAATTTGTCATGGCAACCCCCCGATTCAGCACAGCCCGCTTCCCCATCCTGGTCCTCGTCCCCGCCCTATCCAGGACGTCTCCAGCGAGCACGTGTGCCCGCTTCCCAATGTCTGCATGGTGCATCTGGGATCCCAGTGGCATGCTACTCGCTCGTGAGGGGTTTCAGTGCCGGGACGCAAAGTGAGGGATGCGGGCGTACCTTATTCCTGGAGATGTCAGGACGTCGGCGCATGCGTGTGATATGCATGCCAGATACAGGAGAAGCCAGAGTTGGTGCGCCATTGTTTCGGGTGAGATGCCGTGTGTGTGATCTGGTCACTTTGGTGGTGTCGGCGCAACCAAAGACGCCAAGGTCAGAACGCCAAGCACGCCGACCGAAAGAACTTTACACGAATGGTAGACAATATTGGATCCAAATGGAACACCCAAAATGGATCCATGAGAAATCCAAGACGGTTCTGGTTCTTCTAGATTACATTGTAACTCTACTGATACGAGATGATCGCGCCTATAGAGTAGTCATGTTAGCACACACTATCTAGGCTATCTACAAATCCTATACTTTTAAATTTATGAGTTGATTAACGCATTACAAAACTTGACGTATCGTATCCTCTCACTCCTTCCGGGAGATGACTCATCCTCGTCTAGTGACAAGCCAGACTCCAAGAGACCAGCTTCAAGCTCCTTTGCGTACCGCCTCATTCGTGCTTCTAGCTGGAATGGACTCCAGGCGAACTTGGTTGTTGCATCGAAATAGTAAGCTTCGAACCGAGCCATGGTAGCTTCTTTGACAACGGAATATCCCTGACGTAAAGTGATACCAGCCCAGTCTAGCGGTTTCAAATGTGCGGCGATGGGGGTGGATGCGTCCATGTCCGCGTGATATGGATGAAGCCAGCTGAGGAGTGTCCTAACTACAGCTTCGAGTCTACTACCATGACTTTTGAGGTTATCACTACCACTTTCGCGATTACGTGGCGCGCGGTCTTTCAGCATAGAAAGAAAAGCAGCCAAATCTGAGCAAGCAAAGTCTCCACGGACAAAGCTAGATAGAAGAGCTCGACTAGTGTTGGTAACGTCGCACAGCCATGCTGTAAAGAACGTGAAGCTATGAATGTGTACGTCTATAGCTGGTGAAGGGGCTTTGTAATCGTTTGTTGTGACTGGCGACAGAGAAATGATCGTGTTTGCCGAATCTGGTAGATGTAGATTCAACGGTAATCCAAGAAGCTCGAGATGGTTCATAACGAGTTCCATTGCAAAACTAGAAAAGGCAACGATAAGTTCATGCCGGGTTGAGGAAGGATGAATTTCATCCGATATTTTCATACCACTCAAAAGTAGTAGGCTCTTGATGTATTATCGTCTGCGATACATTACTACCACCGTGTACTTTGGGATTGGGTCTTCCATAAACTCCCAGTCGTTTCATGTAAGCCAACTTCCATGCCTGCCACATGATGCGAGGGACGGTCAAGAATACAGTAAACAGACCAACTTGAATCCACGAATGGAATGCGGAGTATGCAGTCAATTCTACACCGTCACCGTGTACTCTAGCAGTCATATGTTTAGCGTCTTGCTTGTCATATTTCACCAAGTTGAGTAAAATGTCGAAATGATGTTTGTGTAATGAGCCTATATGGGCCTCGTAGCCTCCTGATCGGTTGTTGAAGGGAAATACATGGAATGCCCGTGTAAGCATGTGTGATGAGATATATCTATCGATGGCGGATGGCTTGTCAGCTAGTGCTACATGATATAGCGCATCGCTTGAAGATACCCCGACGGTGACTTTGGAAGCTGGTTCCGATAGTCACATAGATATATATGTCGTTCACCGAATGTGTTGTTGACCTCCAGCAATACACAAACAAGTGAGTCGGGTGTGTCCACGTTGTAGCAGTAGTAGACATTCAATGGGTTGAAGACGTAATTCAGTAACCGCGGAGTAGTCGCCAAGTACGTCCCTCCTATGCTCTGGACGTCTACACCCTGGGATTGATGAGCATGAGCGGTCTGCTGTGAGATACCACGCGGCCATAGGTACCATTTTGGCCAGGAAAGACATCAACTTGTCCTTGACTGACTGGTGCGGAGCAGATGCACTCCAAAGGATACTTCCCTGATGAGCTCGAATGATCCGTCCGGCATTGGACGAGGCGGGCTCGACCAGGAAATCGACGTCGTGAATGCTAAAGAGTCCGAATGTGTTGTGGTTCACCCATCCCCGTGGCAGTCCAGAGACCGCTCTGATTTGTAGCTGATCCAGATCTACCGCCACATAAAGCGTCGGGTACGTAAATGAATGGCCAACTGGCTTGATTCTGGCATGGCGTGTTTTGGACACAAAGATGCGATGTTTGGATTGGAGATTTGGCGGCGATGGAGCGGGCAGCAGGCTTCTCAGTATCGCCAGTGCTGCATAGAGTACAACTGGAATTGCTATGATGATGTCCAGCATGGTTGGCATCATGACGACTGTCTGCACGACTAGACGCTTTTCAACATAAAGTCGACGGATCCGCGGATGAGGCACCACAACAAGCGGCAGATATCTGGAACTGTCTCTCGTCTCTCGGTCCTTCTCTGTGATGAATCGTCTCGTAACATATATGGAAATCATATAAAAAAAATAAAATAACAAAATAAATAAAAGCGTCTCAAGATCTTTTGTACTCTCATAAGGTTATATTGTTGAATGAAAGGGCGCTTACTTCAACATGAATCAAGTCCTCCAAGTCCACTCAGGTTATCCTGAGTGCGATCTAGCATAACATTCTCGCCTCTGCATTAATCCACAAGAATCCACAGGAATCCACAGGAAAAAGCACGAGGTGGTTCTTGCTCCTGGAAGGCGGCTTCAGGTCCTCCGGACTTGAATCGTATTGTACGTACCCCTGTCACGAATGTGACGTGACCGTCGTGTTACCTACGCGGTGACTCCCACCCAGAGAGGTATATAAGGGCCAGTGTTTCGACCTTCTTTTTCTGCAAGTTCTGAAACTCTGTCACAATCATTATATTCATCAGCAATTAGCAATCATAAAGCATGTGGACCAGTGATGCGAATCTCGAGGATGACGTTAGTATTTATATCAGGCTCGTGTAGCTTGTCGACAATACCGTAGTAGGTTGGCATATTATATTTGATGATCGTTTGCCAAGTGCACGTCCTCTGACTGACTGCCTTCTCACTTCTGCAGACATCAAGTGCCAAGTCCACTCTTCGCAAGTACTGTCTGTCAATGTGACTGACTGCTCCGTCGCACCACTACGAATGGCCGAGGAACTATTATCCATCCGCTCATACGCATCCCTCGCATCGTTCCTGGTCACCATCTTCGTCTGTGTCAGGCCCTTGATCATCAACCTCCCACCATTCTTGTGCAGATTCTCCGGGTGCACCCACGTCAAGGTCGATCTCGGCAGCGCACCCGTGTTATGCATTCTGTTCCAGCTGGCAACCACCGTCGTCGGGCTTGATGTCGTTAGAGCAGGATTCCTGGGTTCAGCCGGCATCCAGCCGTATGGCATCATCGTGCTGTGTACGCTACACGCGGCGCGATGGATCAACGGACACACTGACGCCCGCACAACTAGTCTTTTCGCTGGCCTATGTCAGCATTAGCATCGACTTGACCGGCTTGTTCAGCTACATCGCATTCCAAGTACGTCATGCACACCCCTCCCCCCTCGCTCGCTGTAAGCCAACATCCGTCTGATAGGTCACCAAACGCGGAGGCGGCGATGGCATGAAGATGTATAATAGCCTCTTCATCCTGAGCGTCGTCCTGACCGTCTTCACATCCAACGACGTGGTCGTGCTGACCGTCACGCCCATCCTGTGCTACCTCGGCAAAGCATCCAAAATCGACGTGTCGGCATTCACGCTAAGCAGCTTCATAGTGTGCAACGTCGCCAGCATGATGCTGTATATCGGCAACCCCACCAATGTCGTGGTCGCGCAGGCGTCAAGCATCAACTTCCTGTCATTCACGGCATGGATGGGCCTGCCCACGATTGTAGGGATATTGTGTGCGTATGTCGCTACGCGATGCGTGGTTTCTGGACTGATACCACCCAAGATCAACCCGCCGCCCCCTGACGCAGAGCTGCAGTATGCGTTAAAGGATCGAGCGGGTGCTGTTTTCGGGGTGACGATCCTGCTGTCGTGTTTGGTATGCTTAATGGTCGTGCCCTTGTTTAGAGACGTCGGCGTGTGGCTACTGACGGCTCCATTCTGTCTCTGTCTGCTGGTAAAGGACGTCATCACCGATCTGTATAGAACCCCACTCGAGACAGTTGTCCTGGGTCAGCACGCAGACGAAGATGTGCCCTTGGGAAACCTACAGATCTCGGAGCGGCCTCGCGCGAGTATAGCGTGCAGTGACCTGGAGGTACCCAATGGCGTGTCAGTGGACAGGGAAACCCACCCCATCAAAGAATTACACGGCGCAGGCCATTGGAATGATGCGCAAATCGCTGAAACAGCGACAGGGGGCCGCAGATCCGACAGCGTTGACCACCTTTGTGCAGAAGTCGATCTAGGAACCAGCAGCACTCATGTCCTCCCCGGCTCTCTACCGTCCATAAGCAGAACCGCCACTGCTGCATCGACCCACCCAAATCATGATCACGGCAAGCAGCCCCCTAATCCACCCACCAGATCCGTCTTGGTCCGTCTGCCCGTAACGAGCACTGCGTTGTCCCGCTGTCCCTGGAAAATAGCCCCCTTTGCACTCGGCATGTTCATCCTCGTCGAGTCCCTCAACTCGCTGAGCTGGACATCGGTGCTCTCGTCTGCGCTAGCGCATACATGCACAACCGTCCCATCGGCAGTATTCAGCATCGGGTTTATATCAGCGGTATCGTGCTCGCTGCTTAACAATCTGCCGATGACGATTCTGGGGGTTCGGATTATCCAGCATCCGAATTTCCTCGGCGGGGTCGGTGGCGATGAAGTATTCAAGGAAAGAGTGCATGAGGCGGCGCTGTGGGGGCTGGTGGTCGGGAGCAATATTGGTGCTGATTTGACGTTTGTGGCGTCTTTGGCGGGCTTGATGTGGAGTGAACTGCTGAAAATGAAAGGCATGGAGATGAACCAGTGGCGGTTTGCGAAATTGTGTGTGGGGGTTATGATTTTGAGTTTGGTCGGAAGTTTGGGAACGCTTGTGTTGGAGTTTGTGGTAATGGGCAGACTTTGAGCTTCCAGCGCATTTTGCGGTTTATTTGTACGCAGAGGTTTTGTTGTAGATAGTCAGACTCGTGCAGATTGGTGGGTAGGTGGGCTACGAATAAGAGTCGAAAGACTCTAGGCGGCGTCACAAACCGCAAAAAATGACCTATGTAAGTTGAATCGTTTTACTGATGCTGTTTGGTTGCTAACACTGTAAAATACAGGGGTCGGAATCGCGTTGCCAAATGCGTGTCGTGACATGCCTGGTTATTATAGTAGCAAACGAGACCTGCATGTAAAACTACTCCGTCAACAATTACATCACGCTACAACCACCATCACAAAACACAGCCATCAAGTTACTAGAATCTCCGAGGATTCAAAGTTGAGTCGGCAACGAAACGTTCCAACAACCTCAAGAACTTTTGGGCATACGCCGTAGTCGGCAGCATGAGATCCGTGACGAGTTGAGAGTGATCAACACCCTCAAGAATATGAAGTGATATATGACTTATGCCTGCTTTTTCCAAGAATTGAGCAAACTTGCGAGATGATGATACCGGAACCGTGTGGTCCTGCTTTTTCATGTATGAGCACATAATAGAACTCCAACAATAATGAAATACTCAAGGGGGAACACTGCACCTTGGTTCCATGTATAATGAGAAAATGAGAGGGGACAGATCGCAGAGGCTTCCCGTTTACTACTAGTTTGGAATTATATGCCTCTAGTAGATACGTTGGTGATGATCCTCGAAGGAGTTTTGTCTTTGTGCCTATGCCGAGCAAACAAATCAGTTGGCAGGAATAGGATGCTTTCGCAGTTGCCTACCCATGACTCGAGCCATAGCGCTGACTTCCTCAACGCCTCTCCTCGATTCAAACCCATAATGATCTACAGTATCGAATATCCCTGATAATCTATGTGATATGAAAGCGAAAAGGGATGTGATCATGCGCACGATGCCCTTGAGTTTAACTCCTTACAGTATGAGGCCTTGAACTCTAGGCAGCGGGGTTGAATATACAGGTAACGACAGTTCCAAGAAGTGCTTCTTTGTAAACTTGACATGGGATCCCACAGCGTCATGTATGACGGTATATGCACTAAGCATTTGTTACGTAGTAGTGAGTACGAGGTCTACTGTACCACGCCAGCCAATCACTAACGCTAAATGTGCTCCAGCAGAATGTCCCATAAGATACACATTATTTGGATCTCCACCGTACGTCCTATTGGCGCATTGAGCACCCGAGATTCAGTACTCATCTCGACACCGACGCCAAAGGAACACTTGAAACCTGATATGATCATGAGTCCATATAACAACAGCTCTTATATCTGACACCATTTCGGCAAGGTAAGCTATTGGATATAGCGAATACGTGGGAACTACAACTACATAGCCCTTTTCCTGCAATGTTGTCGCCATGGGTCGGTACATTTCCTTGCTACCTACGTATTCGTATTAACGTCAACTTATATTATTTGTGCCATGATAACAGTTGAGGACATACCAGAATTCCAAGCACCACCATAAATGAATATAATGACAGGTCTCTTCGGATAGGTTACGTTCTGGGTTAAGGGTTCGCCTGGATTTCGGCCAGTTGGATCACTTGTGAAGACGTCTAGTCGTTTGTCTGGTCTTGCCGATCCGTAGCATATGTCCTCACTACAGTTTCCGATGATCAATCAACATATTACAGGGGAACTAGTAGGCGTTGTGGAAGGGAGGGCGCGTTCCTCGAGATCCGACCGTGTCCAACAATAGCTCACTCGCATACAAACATACCATACTTTGCCAGTGGAATCCGATCGCTTCGTAAAACACTTCTTGATGGTCCACCTGACGCCGATTGGAAGCATCCTTGTCCCTAAAAACAACAAGGATCCTAAGGCAGCCACAGTGACTTTATACACCCGTATTGGACTCAATGGTAGATATGGCAAACGTCCAGCTGCCTTGTGATTGTCTGTTTGAGCATCTGGAATGTTGTAACTGCCTGTTAATGTTGACGATCATGTTCGGCCATTATAGGAAATGACGGATCCAACGACGGCAAGCTGAATTCTGAATTGACTCACATCTTAAATAGACGCCCCATGTTAGCAGATAGCTCCAAAAGACGATGGTGGTGATTAACGGCGTCCAAGCAAGCAGTGTCGGGATGATGATGGGCGAAAAGAGCAAGCATACAGCTATATGCATGTCTCGTCGACGGAATAGCGGCATGATCTGGTGTTCTACTTGGCGTCATAAGTTTGGGTCCTGAGTGATGTTTGGAAGCGCACTTTCAAGTATACATAGCATTGAAATCAACGTCAAATGAATCGAACTGGTCATGAACTGCATCATATATTATCGCTTCACTGCAACTCAAGGGCATCATGCTACGTGCTGAACCAACCCGAGAAAACGTCACGCTTCCAATGTCTTTTTAGCCAGCTCACGCTCCCTCATAACCATCTCATCAACCTCCTTCAGGGCAGCCGGAGCCTCATTTTCAACCTTCTCGGCAACACGTTGGGGACTCAAGCCTTTCAAATCCTCCCATGCCACTCTCTTCAAAACTTTGATCCTCGTCAGCAAGGGCGAATACAGCGGCAGCCTCATCTCAACGGTAGTACCTAGCAGGGTATACCGTATAGCAAACGACGACCCAATACCCTTCCGTCGTACATCGGTCAATACACCAGCGAATATAGTTTTTATGGGTTTCGTCCTCGATTGGATTTGTTCTAGTAATAGTACGGATCCAGGAGCTATGGCCTGATCTGGGTGAGCTTTACGATCGAGCAGAATGGATCTGCCGTCGGAATCGTAGCGGGACGTCAGGTCGGCGTTGATTCTACGCATGAGGACTCCACCCGGCCGCCTTTTGTATATATGGTCGTAGCAATCACCATGTGGGATTGGCGGCGGGAGTTTGGGACCTGGATCTGCGGGTCTGAACGGTGGTAGCGCTGCGCCAATCGCGTCCTCTGTTGGTGGATGATGTGTCAGTTGAGTGGTTGGTGGTTGGCTCAATGTCCAGCGATACGCAAAGAATCGCATGACCACCCGCACCTCAGACAAGGAAACGCGCTGTAGTCCGTCAGTAGCAGACGTACCTTGCTTGTTCCTGCTGCCAATCTTGGCTGTTCTGCCCTTCATCGAGTCTTGAGCAAATCCACGATTCTGACAAAGAATTGAAGCAGCCACATTCAATGCAGCAATCGGTCGTGATATGGAAATGCGACATAGAACGACTGTCGATGCGGCGGCAGCCCTCGTACCGGACCGCCTTGACATGAGCTGCCTCTGTATCATGCTTGCGTGGTGTTTGGACTGGAACGCATCATATTATTCGTTATCGGAACGTCGAAATCATCCTGATATCTGCACACCAGGACTCTATAAACGCATGGGACCCCGCCGACGATGGATCAGGACCACATTCGGTATATTCCGTAAGTACTCATACTTGGCACAGTGAAGCCAATAAAGTTACCACGCTGGTTGTGTGACAGTGAGAGAGAGAGAGAGAGTTTAACGATATTGTACATCATCACACGGTTGATGCGCCCATGCGCTGCTTGTCGTTGTCGGCTCCGAGATGTTTGGACCGTGGAGGCAACCATCAATTGGATGCGTGCCTCGAATCGAAAAAGTAAACTGAGCGACACACTTTCTGCGTCCCTATTATGCCTGATGAACACAATATGTCAGCTAGTGAATAGAGTGCTATCAGTATTAGAATACAATATAATATTGTCATATATCTTTTTCCTTTGCATACCTTCTCCTTCTCTACAAAGACAATGTTGTGAACTGGTTCGTAGAGCGAGGGGAAGTTTATAGGTTTATAGGTTACCAACACACACACATACTAATAATTATACACTACACTCAACAGCCCCAAGCCTTTTTTATTCCTTGTAATAACAATTCTCATCTATCGTGTTTTATACGTGTGAAAGAAGATGTAAGATCTATACAAGGAGCTATAAGTCTTTACTATTTACGACGGTTAATGATCATAAGAGTTTTCATAGCTGGCCTAACCAACAACTGCAATATTCTGTTGTCGATCTTTGTCGAGAAAGAATAAGTGTTTATTGAGTATACATGTATGGTCAACAATATCAGCAACTATCCGAGCATCACCTATCCAAACATTGTACATGTGGGCAGTAGGCGGAGCTGATGACGAAAGGTAATTATGAATAGTATTACTGGTTTCCCCCCTGCTTTGTGACTTACGCGAGTTTGGTCTTTGGTCAACAGTATGGCTTTTGTTTTCAGGACATTCCGATTGAAAGTGGCCAATATTTCTGCACCTATGACATCTGATTTTGGACTTGTCCTTGGCCCATCGTGCTTTGTACTGCTTTCCATATGACCTGCTACTTTTGCTGAATAGGGCAGAGGCATTGATTTCATCTTGACGAGATATATCTGATGTTAAAGCACTCTCATAGACTTCTTGTAGATTTATACTACTTTTACTGGACTTCAGGTTCAAAATAAAATTTTCCTTCCAGTTACTAAAGGATGAGTTCAGGGCACCCACAAATTCATACACCGCTTTTCTGTCTAATACCCACGTATCGACATGTTTATACGTTGCCTCCATGGCGTCAGCTACAAGTATTGTCTTGATCCGTTCTAATGGTTCTCTAAACCTATTATAGAAAGCCGTCACAGTTTCATTATCTGACTGACGGATGGTACTGTAGGTAACAACATGTTGATAAAGGCCTGCAGAGTCAGATGATGCATATCTAGCATGCAGTTTATCCCACATCTCTGCAGCAGTGGTACAGTCCTTCAGTATGGCGATGGCTGGGTGCCTGAGCTCTACTCTTTCCATGAATGAGAGTTGCGCTTTCGCATCCTTATTCTCCCAGTTAGCCACATCTCTAACTGTTACCAATTGGCTTCCTGCACTAGCGACGGGTGTATTGCTCAAGGTGGTCGTGATGACAGGTTTGGATTCTCGACAGGTGGGGTTGATGAGATACCACAATTCATTGGCAATCAGTTCGGCCTTGACTAGCATAATACATTCAGCGAATGCCCCTTTGTCCGACTCATCTCCCTTGAATCTGTAAGCTTGTATGGTTGACTCGGCCAGCTCACTGAGAGTATAACAGGCTCATAACCTATGAATACTGTAGACGAATAAATGTCAGTTCACCATCTAAGAATAGGTGAAATGACAGCTACTTGTCTACCCCTTATATACTACACGACACGTCAAAAATAATACCACATGACAGAAGAGTCACCTGGTATGACTACATGGGCGTCTCCAATGCTTCACAGTAATGAAAAGCTGTCGAGACGAATGTTTATCATTCAGATTGCAACCCCCGAAATGACCAATGCTGCAAAAGTTTAGCCCGCGCAGCCCAAACACTTGGACAGGCTACGTCCAACAGCTAGCAGCATCATTCGGGTCCAAGGAATGAATGGGTGTGAAGAACAAGGAGGCTCCAAAGCCGCGACATCCAAAGACTTTGGGCACCAATCCAAACATCGCCGAGTTGGATACCTCTTCAGTCAAGAGTTGATGAATGCAGCCGATTTGCTACCCGCTAATGTTGGCCGAGTAAATAACTACATTGTGCCGTGCTGCCATTGCGGACCCTTGATGCACCCACATCCAATGCACGCCCTCGTTCCTGACGCATCCACCCACATCAACACAGTCGAATCTGGTCCACTCGCTCATCCATGCGTATGGCCTGCCGGGGGACATGATGTACGGACACCCGATAACGCGAAAATTGAGGACTACTCCACGACTCATAAAGCACTTGCAACAGACCCATAAATCCACGCCCCGCGACTCTTGACCAGCTACTCGCCTTCCATGACTCGGGTTACCTTGGCATGTTACACCCCTCTGTGGAATTGTCCGTTTATGCTAATATATCACTCTACAAATACCAGATTGTATAGCATCCCCAACACCACAACACCTAGAAGAATACGGACTGGAACACGACTGCCCGCTTTTTCCTTCGCTCCCTACTTACTGCAGCCTAGTGGCTGGCGCATCCATCACAGCAGCGCAGCAGCTCGTTGCCGGAGCCGTCGACATTGCACTAAATTGGGATGGCGGGAGACACCATGCACATAGAGATAGAGCATCTGGATTCTGCTACGTGAATGATATAGTGTTGGCCATCCTAGAGTTACAGAAACGATACACACAAATTCTGTACATCGATTTCGACGTGCACCACTGCGACGGTGTAGAGAGCGCCTTTTTGTACACCAAGCGAGTCATGACGCTATCCTTTCATCGTTGTGAATCGGCCTTTTTTCCCGGTACGTTGACACCCAAGCCTCGGGTTTCTGTGTTTTTGCAAAACAAACCATTTACAATTTCACGTTGATATTAGGAACTGGGACAGAGTTCGATGCAGGACGGGGGAAAGGAGGAAACCACGCTATAAATGTCCCCTTGCGTAAAGGTCTTTGTGGACCATCGCTGCTGCAACTCTTCCATCCCATATCGAAAGCCATACTAGCCAGGCTGAAACCAGATTGTATAGTGCTGCAATTAGGCGCGGACGGGGTGTCAGGGGACCCGCTAGACGGTGGATGGAATCTAGATACGCATGTTCTACCATCTGTCGTCACCGAGGTAGTGTCCTGGGCTAAACCGACTCTGATACTCGGCGGAGGGGGATACCATCATGCCAATTGTGCTAGGACTTGGACGTTGGCGACGGGTGGGCACGTCGTTTCCACGTGTTTTCTGCGACGATACGATTGCTGGAACGGATTGCTGACCTGTACATGACAAGGTTAGCTTCAGCCATAGGACGAACGATTGAGGATGAAATACCAGATCATGACCACCTGACCATGTACACACCGGATTTCCTGATATCAGCTCCGTCTGGGAATATGGTGGATGAGAATAAACCAAGGCTGAGTGAGATTGTGGAACGAGTGTTGGCTGTTCTGCCACCTGCAAATAGCGAGGCGATTTAAAAATATATATGCCTTGTTTGGGCTATGTAGGTCTTTTAATGCGTCACATTCTCAAAAGGAAGCAATCTACAGCGATGTCACGTCGGGTCGGGAGGATCTTAGTTCCTTAAACGAACTTGATTGTACCTACCATATCCATGGATATTTGTGTTCTGAACCATGCGTCAAGTTCCACACGCGGAAAAGAACAGTTTGTAATCCGGTTTTCCCGTTTGAACCACGCAGGTCATACTCTGGGGGAGTATATTTTCAGTAGGTCTACCTCAGCTCAAGACAGTTGTAGCATATCATGTGTGGATGAGGAAGGTGGGAGCGGGAACGGGAGAAATTGTACAGTGACACAGAATACCATCAATGAAAATCCAAACATACTCATAGCCAACGATAGTTGCCTAAGCAGCCTATTCTCCCACGTATCTGCGTCATACTGTAACGATATCCTGTGATACAAGATACCTGGCAGTATATAGCATATAGCTGTTGAGCCCGTTGCTCCTACCAGTGCCAGAATCTAGATGTTGCAATATGTCAAGGAAACTTCCAATAAAACTGTCAATAATAACATGCAGCCAACCTTTGACAGAGACTCAACGGATATTGCCAGCAGATATGCAGACAGCAGAAGTGAGAGGGTCAACACCGAGAATCGTAATGATGGCATGGGGCTCTTTGGATCTTCTCTCCTACCAATGACCCTATCCAGTGATGCTCTAGCAGGATGTAACTGCAGAGGGTATGATACGATTACCAGCGTGCTGATTGCAAGCTGGCCACCAGTGACTAATAAACTGTTGGCAGGATCTATCGATGATTGAAAGTCAACTAGTTCGATTGCTCCTCTTTTTAGCCGGCTAATAGGAGAATACCGACATACAGTTTGCAATTATGTTGGATTTGACATTGGCTCCAAATGTTATATATCCAGTGATTCCTATCATCTGATAGATTGTGAAGGCAATAGGCACCGCAGTACAGACAATATGCGACACTCTTCGCGGTGTATTGTCAACCAATTCGTTGTAAACAGTCAGGATCTACTTTTGCCTCGGATGAACATAGCTACAAGTTTCAATCTTCAGTAGTTACAACTCACATTTTGATCTATTGTAAGGTTGATGTCAGACGCTGGCGGCAAATATTTCGGCGAATAGAATGCAACAGAAGGCAACTTACGACAAGTGAAGGAAAACACCATTATCGGCAAGGCTGTAAAGAGTGAAATGTCTACTTTGAACCATGTGATATCTTGCCATGCGACATGAGGGGGCATACCCTCCTGGGGCTTCAAAGCCAAGGTTATTACAGCAACTACTAGATACAACACGCTGGTGAGAGCAATCGCGGCAGTATATCTGAGTGATGAAAGATCTCGAAAGAAAGCAGGCCTTGTGATCACTGCTACTCCAACAGTTATCCAGAACTGTTTGGTAAGATAGATCGCACCGGAGGGAGTATTTGGAGCAAATCCAAGCACTACCTTTGGCATCTTTGCTTAAAAAAAGGGGGTTAGCAACCTTGGTGCGCAAAATAGTGAAGGATGTAGACGAGACGATGTGAAACCAGCACGTACTAGGTCGCCAACAATAAAAAGATACGAGACCGAGACACCGAAGCACTTCACAGCCACCGCCACATCAAATAGCTTGGCGGCTGCAGGATATGTAGCTTGAGCGATCGTAGAAAATGAAGAGCATCGCCTATATGACTCGCCCATCTTGTGAGCTGCACGAACAAGTATAGTTAATCCAAACACAGCCATGGCGGCCGATAAGCCGATCATGAGAGCACCAAAAGCTACACCTAGAGAAGCTATCGCTGACGGCTAAGCTAGAAGTGCATTAGCTTTACGCGTGTTTAAACTCGGACCGAAAGGAAAGAAGCACACCATAGCTAGCATTCCCGTGCCGAGTATGTTGTTTAGCAAAGACAAGAAAGAGGACAGCCATGTACCAGACGGGGCTTTTAGATGATGTAAAGCACCACCGTCTCCATGAACATGTCCATTCTCTAGGGCATCCGTCTCTCCCGCAGCCGTATCTGCATGGGGCAAGATATGGGTGTGGTGGTTGTTGATGCAACTGTACGTGCGATCATGTGTTGTTGAATTGCTCGCAGCGGGGCATGATGGCGATAGGAGTGGGGACGTTTCATGCGGAGTGTCTTCCACTGTTGTATGAAAAGACAGGTCGGAAGGGGATGGCGAAAGCAACACACCAGCCGATGAGGGTGAGGATGCTGATGGGGAGATGGACATTCCCGCCTAACCCGGAATGGATAGTGAGCAACCAGCACCACGAGAGGTTGGTCAGATCCAGCGGAACTTGGCCGTCGATCGGTCAGAAGGCGGACTGCGCCGATCGTAGAATTGACAGGCCTGCTGACCCCCGCTCACTTTATCAAAATCATAAACCACGTTATTGGAGGTTCACGGCGTCATTCACTCCCCATCGCTACCATGAACACACTCGCGACATCAGTTCTGGCCGCAATGTTGCTTGTCACGTCGTGTCAAGGCATGTGTTGTTGTTTACGTGCGCGTTCTCTGCAACAGATAGAGGCGCGGTTGACGTCATTGCATGTCGACACGCACTGCCATACTCGTGTCGCGGCGATTGCTGACCAAATGGTCCAACTTAGCTCAGCAATGCTCGTCCTTCCACGCATGTGACACCTGTGTCAGGAACACTTCGTGTGGATGTAAGCCCTGTTAGTACAATACCATCCTATTCCCACTGTGCTAATTCATCATTCGTAGGGTGTCCTGGGGCCACAGCTGGTGTCGGAACTTGCATGCTCTACACAAGCACCGCAACTCAACTTTCACCATGTCCTGATACTGGCAATTTCCGCTACGGAAGCTGCTACGTCCCATTAGCTGCTGGTATTATTGCTTTGATCGTTTTACTACTTTTGGGTATTCCTGCAGTCCTGGTGAGTACATGTATAATCGTCGACGTCGTCAACGGCTTTTCAACACCTGTTTTCTCTCACAGGGGGCTCTTTGGTGGTGGCGGCGCAACCAAAGACGCCAAGGTCAGAACGCCAAGCACGCCGACCGAAAGAACTTTACACGAATGGTAGACAATATTGGATCCAAATGGAACACCCAAAATGGATCCATGAGAAATCCAAGACGGTTCTGGTTCTTCTAGATTACATTGTAACTCTACTGATACGAGATGATCGCGCCTATAGAGTAGTCATGTTAGCACACACTATCTAGGCT
>QEAN01000137.1:0-12312 GCA_006535955.1 Synchytrium endobioticum | reverse complement strand
TGTGACCGTCGGGGAGTCGAAACCCGGCTAAGACGCCCCAAGCGTTCACGATTCGTCTCACAACATGGGGAGCTTGTGAAGCCCATCCGGCCTTGATAAATTAGGTCCACATGTGCCTCATATAGCCATCATCCTCGGACTCTTTGCGTCAATTACTTCCCACTTTTTACATTTGGCACGCCATCGGCATATAAACCGAATCAGAATGGCAACCGCATCAACTGATACACTGCATGGCGTTTCCCAGCTAGACAATCCCGTCGCCAGCGACACTCAGAGCAACAACACCCTTCGCCTGGCACAACGACTAGGATATACAATATGACTATATCGTACAGGAAGTGCATATAAACGGCATCCGAACAGCATCATCATAGTCAACAAGTCTCCTCCCACGCACTGGTCCTCTCGCAGTGGTTTCGCATCTCTGTCACCATTCGATGTGGACGTTCATTGTGTGGGAAAATGCTTTACACGATAAAAGCCGGGGCTTTGGCCGAGGACGGGGACGAGGACGAAGAAGACCTGCGTCCTCTCTGAAATCGGTGACACGCGGGCCGATGTGATTGGGACCATGCCAGAGTGATGGCATGGATGCTACACGAGGTGCAGCACGGGACCACCCTAGCATCTCGAGTAGCAACATTGCTATCTCTGTACAAATGTCTGCGCGCAGCTACTGTGACTGGAGTCGTTCCAAAGCGAGGTGGGCGTCGCTATTGCCATGGTAGCGGCAGGGGTCTGGCCAGGCTCCGCGGCTGCAGCCTGATGAAGTATCAAAGACATTCCCTGGTCCAGGCACCACCATGACCGCCTTGGCGACTCATTTGTGGGAGAAGACAGCTAAAGTCGAGGCTGAAGTTGTCGATGTGACATACTCCTCCCCATATATGTCTTCCAGAAATGGAAATTCCGCGCACCAAAATCAAATATCCTGCGTTCAAAACTATATATAATCTACCACAAGCCTTCAGGTACCTTGGCATTCACGGATTGATAGGTCGCTGGTAAGAAAAGCTGTTTGGACTTCATTGCCCTTGTGGCCCACGAGCCCAAGACACCGATCGGTGTAAGTGTCGCGCCTTCATCTTTACCTAGCGTAATGGACATCATCTCCATCGGTTGGCCTATATGAGCAGACATGTCATTCTTTGGATTGTTACAATGTCACGATTGAATCCGAGATACCTTTGTAAGCAGCAGTTGGCTTCTTGTTGTTAATAAGCGCGTGCAGATTCTTTGCAACCACCGGCGCCTGTAGAGACGTGACCCATCCGACTTTGCTGCCCTTAACGTCCGCAATGTCGCCCTGTGGAAACACCTTAGGAGTGTCACGGCTCAACACGATATCTCCAAACACATACCAGCGCCACCGACCTGCAGACGAAGGCATCCGACACCCTCATCGCCCCGTTCGCCCAGCCCAGCGACAGCATGATAAAGCTGATCCAGGTCATGCAAGACGAGGAGGGAGACGAAAGCGGAAATGGGGGGCAGAGCCGACGGCAAGGACGGAGACAACCATGACGATGACAACGAGGGCAAGGGGGACTCTCCGACGGAATTCGCGGACAACCTCTTTGCATAGTGCGTCGATGCGTCTCGTGAAGCGTAACACCAGAGACAGCTTTTAAAACTTTAACAATGTCAACAATGGATTCAGCGTTCACCATCAATGACTCCTTGAATCGGATAGACTTTGGGACTGACGCCGAGTGCGTTACATTCGTGGAGAAGGGAGCAGTCTCAAACCTCGACGTTCACAGGGGAATTTTCGAGGCTGTAGATCGATACATTCTAGAGGTCGAACGAGTCATCGGAGCAAGACTTGACAGTACCCTCCGCTTGGCCTTTCAATAGTATTCTCGTTGGTCAAAGTCCGTACAACAGTCAGATATTCCCTCGTTACGCTGCTGCATTCTCCTATGATTTTGACTCATGCCCTGGATTCACTCCCCTCTGAGTTCGGGGCCGTGGATGGACTTGACACAGAATGCAAAGGAGATGTTGACTCGTTTTGCACGTTGCGGCGTCCGTTGGGCATGGAAGGCATGTTTGGGATCGGTGGCAGCATTGGCCATGACATTGTGGATGAGCTTGGTATAGTCCTAGGACGGGATCGGGGTTGGTTAATGCAGGCGGAAGGGGGCGGATGGGGCCGTGAGTACCTTGGGCGAGTTGGCCACCAGATGGTCCAGATAACTGAGAAAGTGTCTTCCCGTCTTGACCATGGCAGCGTCCATGTCCGGCACCGGGCTGGTCAGCACATATATGCTATATGCGTAAATACAGCAACCGAATGCATCCCATCCCATCCCGTCACATCAGCAATCGACATGATTGCCGTCCTTGATACATCCGCTATTATTTCTATATACATAGCAGGTACGCCCTCAGACGCTGCATCTGCCTAACACCCCACCATCTTGTAGTCGGCACCGATCGCCGATCGCGAGGCATGCCGCCATCCGTCTAGAGCCATACAGGTATAAGGCATACAGCATCCGTCTAACGTTCATCAAGACAATATACACCGCCATTTACCGCGCCATGGATCCCGTCATGGCCGGTGCCTTGAGTCAATCCCTCGCTGATTTCGCCAGAGACGTCCAAATCAAACTCAAGGAAACCGAGAAGCTGTATGCCGAATCGCTGGCCAATGTACTAGACTTGCGCGAGACACTCGATATGATGACCAATCGCCTGTCCAGAGCCAATCGCGAGAAAGGTATGACCCCTCCCCCGCCTTCCACCACAACTAGCGGTGTACTGATTCAATCGCCCAAATAGATAACATGGATGCGCACATCTACGAGTTGGAGCTGCGAGTGCAAAGGGCTGAGGAGCATGCGTCCGATCTACAGGCCTGCATGACCAGAGTCAACCATGAGAACACCAGATTAAAAGCTGACCGAATAGCTGCTGATTCCCGGCTGGAGTCGCTGAAAGCATCTGAGCAATACCTCATTGCTGCCCATGAAAAGTTCAAGACTAGCCTCGATACAGAGTCCCAAAGACATAAATCCGCATTAGCCTCACTTCAAAGAGAAAACAGAGAGTTAAACGCAAAGGTGGACGAATTGACCAACCTCACAGATGCAAAGACAGTTGCCCCTGATAAATTATTAATCGACGTCACCAATCTTTATATTGACGACAGAAAACCATCAGCCACGCCCCTAGACTACCCACACTCGCCGACCCCTGCGACACAAACACCAACGCGATCATCGCCGCCATCGCCGCAACGTAAAGCCTTTTTTGCGTATGATACACTAGCTGGCTCATTAGCTCATACTCAGTCCGAGTTATCCATAGCTCGGGCCGAGTTAGCAGACTCTAACAGAAAATTGCAAGATTTTAATATAGAGAATTCCGAACTTCGCAAGCTATTGAGTGATGCCCAGGAGACGATTGAAACCTTACGAAATCGTCATAGTGTCTCGGTGCAATCCACAAGACCTTCTAGCGTCAAGTCACCGCGATTGGGTGCATTAACATCACCAACAAAAAATCTTCATTTGGAAATGCTGCGCTCCGGGGAAATCTGTAATAGCAATAGTCCAGACTTAGACAATCTGCGTAACCGAAATCGTGAGTTGGACAACTTGCTTGGGGAAGCCCAACAGACAATTAGCTCTTTGCGAACTGCTATGGAAGAGTTGGTGGATGCCACTTCACTGCAGCCATCTGTAGACGAGTCTATCATTATTAAACTCGACGAATTGACTGGGCGAATAAGTCTCGCAGCTGAAATTGTAACTATACCACCAATACCTGCCGTTAGTCCTCAAGCCGACAAGATAATCGCTGTCGTTGATCACGGCTGTCAAACCATTGTTGAGTCAGAACCATTGAAATCAACACAATTCAGTCAAAGTAATTTACCTATACGTGGCCTGCCTGGTAGGCACTTGATTTTAGCAACCTCATCGCAGCCAATGGTTACGACCAGTAACACGCCACTGGACACTAATTTCCCATCTAATGTCCTAGTAAACGTCAGAACAGTTAGTGAGCGCAGCAACAATCTTGATCACCTTATGAATTATAATATGACCACGAGTGAAATGGCCACAGACGTCCTATCAGCTTTCGCAACAACCCCTGTGCGAGGCATAGCTAGTTCATTATCATCTTCGGTCGCCTCTCTATCCCCAAGTAATACAAATAGTACAAGAGACAACGCAGGAGGTACGACACTTTCACGACAACCAACCCGGCAACAGTCTCCGCCATGGCTACATACCAGGTCACCATCAGTCGCACCATCAGTCGAAGCGTCAACCTCTGCTCAGATAGATGACGAACCCGGAACAGTACGAGTGTTTTCATTGCCCACAGAGAACGGCCACCATCCAGAGTCCGACTTTAACACACCACGACGTCGCGAGACACTCATGTACCAATTCATGGAACAGTGGAAAGCATTACGCGAAGCCCAAAATTCCGAGAGAACGCTAATTGACGATTCACACACATTAAGTCGCGGCGTGGCAAACACTCATGTAACGAGTAGTGTGGAAGATGCAACGAATTCATTCAAATGGAATGCTGTAGAATGCTTAACTCAGACAATGATTGGCTCTTGGGTGAGTCTGCACCTTGGGCCCATGGGTTTATCATGAATAATATTGACTTGAATTGGTACAAGTAGTTCCAAAAGTATGACCGTCGAAACAAGAAGTCTCATTTACGATATGTGTGGGTGAATCCTTACGCTCGTATACTGAATTGGGCGAATCAGCCTCCAAGCGAAGCTGGCAAAGGCATCAAGACAAGAACAGGTATGAACGTGTGTCGTGGTGCGTATGACCATACGTGGGGCGTCCACTCATCGTCTTTTTGACAACCACAGCCTTCATAACGGGTATTGAATACAGAGCAAATGCCCCTCCGCCATCTCTAGAACCAAACCATCCACCAAACCTCTTGAATGCTATTGACATTTCTACACCCGAACGTACAGTGCGACTTGTGCCGACAAGCTGGTCTGACTATCGAATGTGGACACAGGGTATCGTATTATTGTTGGATCGGAGCAGACACGCCGTTCCATTGCACCAGCAATTTGGAATAGTGGATTTAGATCACCACGATGGTGGAGAGCATAAAGATGCAGACATCGCGAGTAGCCGGGAAGAAAGTCTGGTTGATGATGGCCATGGTTTGAACAGAGGCATGATGAATATACATGGTGATCTGACTCCTGGTCCTTCGCCGGAAAGGCCGCCCCAAATGCCGCACCATATAACGCAAATAAAACGCACGCATACAACATCGAAGCCAGCCAGTGCTGCGAGTTTCGTACGTAGGAAATGGTCGTTAAGTGGCCCCGCTCCTGGTGGGACGGATGACCCGGAAGGTGATTTAAGCGGTAGGGGCACACTATTGTCAGAAACTACTAGTAGCTCCAGCGTTGGAAATAACAGAAGGAGCTAGTTGGAAGCACAATACTAGAATCTGCATGGGTTTTGTTGTCACAAGGCCGCATTAATTAATTTTGAGCCAATTGGGTCTAGTCCTTGTTTGTAGATACGGCATGCCCACATATTATTTAAACTGTTGCATTACAATATTTATACCTAAATAAACTCTATATGCCGACGCACTACTCCAAGCAAGAGCCCGAACACGAAGCCTCCTCGCTTGGTGTCAAATCAACAA
The DNA here is from genome assembly GCA_006535955.1 of Synchytrium endobioticum. Taxonomy (NCBI): domain Eukaryota; kingdom Fungi; phylum Chytridiomycota; class Chytridiomycetes; order Synchytriales; family Synchytriaceae; genus Synchytrium; species Synchytrium endobioticum. The sequence continues at coordinate 6,645 of QEAN01000137.1, read as the reverse complement.
TCCGATTAGCATTTAATTGATTCCACTTACTCTCGTCCTCGGCCAACGCTCCGTCTTTTCTCCTGCCTTCATCGTGTGAAGCACTTCTGACACAAGGAAACATCAATCCCATGCAACCCATTGCATCGGTATATTGCATGTCGCCAATATCTTGCTCTTCAGGTCCATTCACAACAGTGTTGGCCAGTTCTTCAACCACGGGAATTTTTTTATTTTGACCGGGAAGTCTTGGGAAGAAAAATCCTACCGTTTCTTTCGAGTAGGTTTTCTAACCACCTTGGGCTTGAAAGGTGCTATTTAGTCCCGAAGAACGCAAACACTCCGCATCCTAAGTACGGGCAGGCACCCTTTTACGGGTAGTGTGGGACTTTCACCCACTAAAACTCTCCCGGTTTGGTCTAAGGTGTTTGTAAAACGACCCGCCATACGAGAATTCCTCGCTTCGGCTCTTGGTGGAAAAGGAGTGATATCCACTTCACTCCAAATCTTTTTCCTTAGCCTTGCCAGGACTTCCTCAGCAAGCTTCGCCACCTTCACGCACAGCGGGGGTTCAGTACCAACTGATTGTAGCCAATCCAAGACGCCTTAACCCCTTGGATCTCCCCACCTAGGAGAAAGTCACTAATCACCTTAGACTTCAACCCATCATTGCCAATGAGGCGAAAAGGCTTTTTGAGTATCTCATCGTTGATGCCACAGTTAGCTCGAATTTCTGAAAATCATAAGCATTGGGCGATTATGTGTTCCAGTGAAATTTCCTTCTCTTTCTCACAATAGGCCTGGATGCTTATGGTGTAATGGGATAAAGACTACTTTGTACAGTATAATACTAGTCTAAACCTACCCGCAGACAATAGTAAACCCCCATTGCGTAAAAACCGACATCACGCAACACTTGAAGTGTATCGCTCAAGAGTAATTAACGGGTTTTAGTGTTGAGAGCAATTGATGACCTCCCGGAACAGCTTCAGCGAATCATAATGTCACACGTATTCCCGTAATTACAACTCCCGCACACAGGATGACTGAGATGCACCGGTATAAGCAAATAGTGATATAAACTACATATGCTACGACCGTACAGCCGCACTTGTTGTTCCATCCAGATTCAAGTCCTAACCACATATCGTCTACTTTCTTTGGGGTAAAGACCGCACCAACTCGACATTTTAGTAAGGTTTGTGTCCCTATCGAGTACCAATCAATGTCCGTCTTTATTTTGAGTACTTCGGATGTACCTCTTCATTCGTTCTTGTCGTTTCAGTCAGATGTCTGGCTTCCGCGGGGGGTTTCTTTGACATTATTAGGTAAAGCTCACTACCGGGGCAGCACGAGATGTTGACGCGTCCAGAGGTTGTTGGCGCCCCGTGATGCTTCCCTTTTCTGTGTGGCTTATTGGGCCCGCCCTATAAAAGACAGCGACTCGTCGCATCCCTTGTTTTTCTTCTCGAACAATCATTCCATCACATCAGTTCGTGTCCAGACCAGAGCAATCACATTGTTTGGATATCGCGTTCCCGATGGGAATATTCAGAAGCTGTGGCAGACCTAGCGTCTCTACAGCTCGTTGCTATAAACAGACTTCACATAGATACCGAAACTGTGAATGACTTTACCTGGGCAACGATACATCTCAACCTCTACGTTCTTCGATGGTAGGATTTGTTGATGGCACCACTGCATGGATGCATTGCTGCTCGAGCGTCCTGTGGAAACTCGGTCTCTTTCTCCTGGTAGAAATCCAAAGTTGATGCAGCAGCCGGGAATTTCCCTTGCATCTCATATGAAAGGTACATTATCAGAGAGATTGGAAGGAACAAATCAGGTTATTGTGGAGTACTACTTGAGATTTACGCTCCAAGTGTCGTGGTCTTGCGTTGACGGTGTGAAAGGGTTCGCACGCCAGAAATATACATGTGTGGCGATTATTTTGCGTTCCTGTGCATTGACAGATCCGGATGACGGTGCTTATAACAAGGCCACCCGTTCAATTTACGTCCTTGGTTCAAGGATTTTGTGGGCTAGTTGAAAAGCTGAAAAAATTGGTTGTGACCGTCGGGGAGTCGAACCCCGGCTAAGACGCCCCAAGCGTTCACGATTCGTCTCACAACATGGGGAGCTTGTGAAGCCCATCCGGCCTTGATAAATTAGGTCCACATTTGCTTCATATAGCCATCATCCTCGGACTCTTTGCGTCAATTACTTCCCACTTTTTACATTTGGCACGCCATCGGCATATAAACCGAATCAGAATGGCAACCGCATCAACTGATACACTGCATGGCGTTTCCCAGCTAGACAATCCCGTCGCCAGCGACACTCAGAGCAACAACACCCTTCGCCTGGCACAACGACTAGGATATACAATATGACTATATCGTACAGGAAGTGCATATAAACGGCATCCGAACAGCATCATCATAGTCAACAAGTCTCCTCCCACGCACTGGTCCTCTCGCAGTGGTTTCGCATCTCTGTCACCATTCGATGTGGACGTTCATTGTGTGGGAAAATGCTTTACACGATAAAAGCCGGGGCTTTGGCCGAGGACGGGGACGAGGACGAAGAAGACCTGCGTCCTCTCTGAAATCGGTGACACGCGGGCCGATGTGATTGGGACCATGCCAGAGTGATGGCATGGATGCTACACGAGGTGCAGCACGGGACCACCCTAGCATCTCGAGTAGCAACATTGCTATCTCTGTACAAATGTCTGCGCGCAGCTACTGTGACTGGAGTCGTTCCAAAGCGAGGTGGGCGTCGCTATTGCCATGGTAGCGGCAGGGGTCTGGCCAGGCTCCGCGGCTGCAGCCTGATGAAGTATCAAAGACATTCCCTGGTCCAGGCACCACCATGACCGCCTTGGCGACTCAGTTTGTGGGAGAAGACAGCTAAAGTCGAGGCTGAGGTTGTCGATGTGACATACTCCTCCCCATATATGTCTTCCAGAAATGGAAATTCCGCGCACCAAAATCAAATATCCTGCGTTCAAAACTATATATAATCTACCACAAGCCTTCAGGTACCTTGGCATTCACGGATTGATAGGTCGCTGGTAAGAAAAGCTGTTTGGACTTCATTGCCCTTGTGGCCCACGAGCCCAAGACACCGATCGGTGTAAGTGTCGCGCCTTCATCTTTACCTAGCGTAATGGACATCATCTCCATCGGTTGGCCTATATGAGCAGACATGTCATTCTTTGGATTGTTACAATGTCACGATTGAATCCGAGATACCTTTGTAAGCAGCAGTTGGCTTCTTGTTGTTAATAAGCGCGTGCAGATTCTTTGCAACCACCGGCGCCTGTAGAGACGTGACCCATCCGACTTTGCTGCCCTTAACGTCCGCAATGTCGCCCTGTGGAAACACCTTAGGAGTGTCACGGCTCAACACGATATCTCCAAACACATACCAGCGCAAAGATATTGTCATGTCCCACCAGCTGCAGCGTTTCCCTGACCTTTACCTCCGTCTTGTCGTTCAACGCATCCTTGCCCAGCCCGGCGTCAACAGCACCCGTGTTGAGTTTCGAGTTGCCAGTTGCCAGAAACACAAACTCGGCTTCGTACGTCTTGCCGCTTTCAGTCGTGACTGAAGCGGGGTCTGCTGTGTATCGCGCGGCGTTGGCTAGGATTGTGTCTTGTCCTTGTGGCTTGACAACACGCTCGTTGAACACAATGTCGACATGGAGCTTGTGCAAAATGTCGCTCAATTTCTTGGTCAGGGATGGTTTGTACTGCGGCCCGCCCAGCGACGCGTTAGACGATATTAGCGTGACCTATTCCGCAATGTATTTGAACGTGAGACGGGCACTGCACGAGCAGAGTGTGGGTGCGCACCTTCTTGTCCGGGTATGCGGCCGCAATCTCACCGGCTAACTCAACGCCAACGGGACCGGCGCCCACAATGACAACCGTCTTGGCTTGCTTGATCCCTTGGCCGATGTCTTGGATATCCTTGATCGCATCGTTGCGTTTCACGCAAGGCGTTTTACTGGTGAAGCAAAGCATGAGATGGGCTGTCTGAATGTACGGATCACGTACCTGTCGTTGTCGGACCCCATTGCCAACACTGCATAGTCAAACGGCACTGCCGTCCCGTCGTCGAGAACGACCTGGCCAGGCTCGATCCTGATCGCGGTTCCAGCTAGTACGTTGCCATTGCTGAATTTGGAGAAGAGGGCGTCAGTGGCTACGAATATGGCTTCGCTCCATCTCGTATCGGCCATGGCGCGCGGCGCTGCAAAATTGTGGGTGATGAATCCATGTCGTTTTTCAATGAGAGTGAGGTCGATCTAAGATTTGGCCATGTCAGAATTATATCTGTAGCAGGCGGGATCCCGGAATGACAAATCGCAATCATGTGTCTCATCTCCGCGGAGTATCATAGCCACCATGCAAAACACGCAATCCTCTTTTACGAGCTCCAGTGAGTACATGCCTGTTCGGGATGGCCTTTGATCAATGACACCAAGCCATTAACAGCAGCGATACCGGCGAATCCTCCTCCTGTAACAAGGAGGGAGGAGGGGTTTCAACACCGATGCACACTGCGGACATCACTCCAATTACATACCAACTACGACGATTTTTACCATTTTCAGGTTTGCTGTGCCTCCAGGACGAGATATTTGATGTTTCCCTCTTGTTGCTATTATTTCCTTGTCTCGAGGGGTGGTAGTGCCCTACGGGAATGCATCGCACTGCGCAGGGAAACCGATAGTGACGTGCGGATAATTCGTTTTGTCATTCGTAAAGCCAAAAGCGCGGCGGAACACGGATGCTCTACATCCTCCAGAAAATCGATACATATGATCTGATTGCGCGTTCCTTTTGTACACAATGCTATTCTACAATGAATCTGAGATTTGAGGCCCAGAGCGGCCCCAGATCAGCGGTAGCCAAACCTCAAAACTTTGGACGTCTCTTCCTGCCCGTGTATTTACTATCAAGAGAAGTAGGCAATCCTTTATTTCTCATAGCGTCCTTCTTCTTCAGGATCCAGGCTTTGTCTTTGAGTCCCGTTCTCTTTTTATTCTTCCTCCTATCCCTTTGTTGTTGCAGCCTCCTGTTCTCATACGCAGCGGTCTCTGGCAACCCATCGCCGTCTAGTCCCTTCGGTAGTTCGGGAGCTTGATGCTCAATGCCTTTATAGCCGGCTAGCAAGCATAAATAGTACTTTTTCGCTTTGGTACTATTGGGATAATCGACTACTAGCCCGCCAGCGAAGCCGGATCGGGTGGCGGAGGTAAGGATCATGTCTGTTTGGTCCGGGGATTCAGGATAGAACTGGAAGACCGCTCGTGCACCTCGAGAGAGGGACGTGTAGAGGGTGGAGAAGAAACGGGATAGACGGGTGTATGGATTATGAGAAGATTTATCTGCGTTGCACAACCACTGGAGCACCGATACGCTATCAATTTGATATCAGCATGTCATGACAGCATGCAAGCGAAGTAGGGTAGGGGTAGGGGTGCTTATGCCAGGCGGAAGGTGTAGCATGTGATGTACATACCTGATTGCACCATCGAAAGCACCGGGTCTGAAACTCAAGCCGTGCCCAATGTCCCATAGAAACAAATCTCCTTCTTTCACATCTCGGTCATTTACAGCTACATGCAACATGGCTTCACTTATGTCGACACCGACCCAGAGATGGCCATCTTCTTCAAGACACTCTCCAGACAATCCGGACCCACAACCTATATCTAGCAAATAGGACACTTGTCCTTGTGGTAGAGCTAGTAATTCGATGGCTCGATATGTCATTTCGGCTTGGATCGACTGGATTCTAGTGCTGGCCGGGTAATAATCGAAGGCGTGAGTGGGGGGTTAATGTGACAGAGGTGGAAGGGGGTGGAGCATACTTTGTAGTGTATTTACGAGCCTCGGCCTCATTGTAGTACTACTTACGAATGCTTGTAAGGGCAAAGGTCACAGGGTAGAGAAACGGGGCTGGTAAAAAAACAGAATGCATTGATAGGACTCACGATTTCAGGGGGAGCAGAATGCTCTGGGCGTGACATGATGGTGCGATGGGCGGAGGGGCCTGCTTGCTTTATCCAGGAGTACGATGGATCGGGGAGAAAAGTTCGCACGCTGTTGCACCGATCGCTGCCGTGGTCATGATGATGGAAAGCAATGGAACGGGCAGACAAACCAAACGGCTACCAACTCCTCTCAAGAGCAGCGGTATCATTACTCAGGACCTAACAGAGGAAATATACCTGCAAGTCCGTACAGCACTTAACTCCTCTCAAGCATAATCTGGTCACATCAGTCGATGATGCTACATCGTAACTCTATTTGTGCATGAGCTTCATATTCAAGTCTCTACCACTTTTCTACAAACGCAGATCCTCCTAAAACCCAAAGCGTCTATGCCAACTGTTATGAGCCATAACATGCTTTCCCCTTGATGACTCTAATTGCGAACTGTTTACGCGCTAAGACCGCCTATATAATATGTAAGATAAGCATTTGTACTTTCACAATACCTTATATTGTATGGGAGGCGAAGAATAGAAGAGAGACTGCATCTTTATCAAGTCCAAGTTGATCGTAGGTTAGATCCAATCTATAATCAAGTCCAGTATATCGTCAGGATAGATTAGATCGTAACATCTACGACTTCAACACCAGCAGC
>QEAN01000136.1:30437-48639 GCA_006535955.1 Synchytrium endobioticum | reverse complement strand
ACATCAAGCGTGGATCACCTCTTTGTCTGTTGAAGCGCTTGGAAGTGCGGGATAAATTGCAAAGTACACCTCTAGCCAAAACCGTGCAACTAAATACTCAAATGAATCCTTGTACTCGACACACAGCAGTTCGTCCCAGAGGTCAAAGAAAGCGGCTCGGTGTCCTTTCTCAAACGAAGCTTGAGCCTGTTTGTAGCAAGGCATATATGCAGCACTTTTTACCAAGCGATCGCAGTATCCCAGTACATACCGTTGACAGTCCTGCTTCATTCACACGTTTCAGTGGTGGCAGGGTGATGTTTCTATTAGCCAACTCCTTTTCAAAGTTCTTCAGGAGGTCTGGAAACCCGTCATAAAGAAGATACTATCAAATGCCAATCAACCCTGCATATCGCAGTTCACTCCAATAAGCTGCAGAGCGGGTGTCTGCGTAACTTTACCTCTCGAATCATCGTACGGATCGCCTGCATTTTTTCCTCATTTATTTCGAGTGAATCTAATATGGTTGGGGCATGTGAGGAATCCGATACATCCCGACCACCGGTCTGACTACAAAAAGACTCAGTATTAGTACCATATGATGACGCAGCCTCCATGATGCCTTTTAGTATGGTTATATCTTGATGACTGTTGTCCCTTTTCGTATAAATGCCCGTATGCCTAGCTGATAGAAATGACAACGTGATCAAAGTATAGAAAAGTCGTGCAATTCACTTGATTTGGAAAGTGCCATGTCACGTTTGCCAGGGTAACTACCATGAAGGACCCAACATAAAATGTTGCGCGCATTCATTTCCCTTTACCGAAATGGCGTTCTTATTTATCTCTGAAGCAATGTTCTTTAACATTGTGAGGATAACACATGCAGAATTGGGCAAGATACGAGCTTAACAACTAAATTCAAATTCTGGAAGGAAGCGCAAAAATATTCGAAGCGGTCGGCTAAAGAGCCAAGCTGCTCATAGAGCAATCATGTCTTCCAAAATCAGGACTTTGAAATCTGGCACAATGATGGCTACACAGGCTGGTTTCATGAGGTCGCCGTAAAGCCAGCTTTGGGCGATGAACTGTGTTGGAAGCGGTAAGCTATGGCTATGCTTTACATAAATAACGCGTCGTAAGGTTTCGCGTTTACTCATGTTGTGAACCCGTGTACATCCGTACCTGAGACACAGATAACATCTTGGTAACTCACCCGTTCTACGTCGCATGTTTGGATATCTTCCGTTTCCTTGTGTATACACATGAATAGTGTTGAATCGACCCTTTCAAGACAACACAATAAAGTGAATCAGTCATAACAACTCACACACATAAATAGTACGTAAGTGAGAGTGGTGGCTGGCAACATCGTCTAAACATAATAGTAATAGGTATAAGGTTCTCCAAGTCCGGTACCAATACGGCCACGCGGAATTACATCATACATCGACGAGTTCTCATGGGACGAGCATATGCCGTCCGCTTGGGAGTTTTTTATGGGATTGAGGAGCTGCGTATAGGGGCGTATAGGGGCGTAGAGAAGGATTTGACTCTTGGAACTGGTTAAATGTTCTGAAAGGTAAGTGTTCAATTCTGTATCATGTTCGGCAACGGCCTGCTCATTTTCCCATTATTATAGGTACTTTAACAAAGTACTCTACAATGCCTGTGTAGAATATTCGAAAGTAAACAGGAACGCACTAGTAAAGTATCTTCTGATGGCAGCTCTGGAGGGTGTTGGGGACGGCGTCAAGATGTCGTTCGTCGATTTGCTGACCCAATAGATGTCTTTGTTCGCGCTATTGCTTAAATAGATTACAAGTCATACCAGCATATAGGCAAGCAGATGCCGAGCCCGAAAGCGGTACTCATAAGTGGGCATAGTAGGATGAGGAAGACCGTGTGGGGACATTAGACATAGACTCTACTACATGCACCAACCCCATCGACTGTCCTGGCTCATATTGCTCCAGTATAGCGAGGCGATACGTCCAACATGCCCATGGTTTTACAAAGAATATATTCATGCCCAGCCGCCCCCATAACGTCACCCTTGCCACCCGCCTCATCAGACAGCCCCGTGTCCCCACTTGACCTTTGCGTCAGGTACGCTTGGAGCAAGGACTTTGCAAAGACAACCCTCTTGCATCCCGTATACGTCAGCACTGGGGCGTCTGGGTACATCCCTGTTCTCGATTGCACTGCACCAATGAACGATTCGCCATCCATGTCGTCAAAGGATGCGATTCTCAGGTTACTCAACAGCGGTAATGACACAACGAGTCTGAAGACGTCTTCTTGGATGGAGCTAGCAATAAGCAAGGATTTTACATTGGGGAAGGTCTTGATGAGGAGACTGGTGTCCATGGATGTGGTCTTCTGCTTGATTTCGAGCGTGGCGACTGACGCATGAGGGCGTGACAGCAAGCCAGTATATGACAACAGCGGCTCAAAGGCAGACAGTTCTACTAGAGTTGGGACCTCGAGGTCTGCAAATGGAAAGGCGGGGTGCTGGAGTGCTGGTGTTCGTAGCGATATGTTTAGGTGGAGAATGCGGAGCGTCGATGCTGACATTGCTGCTGCTTTTACCATGTCTGCTGAGACTGGTTTCACCAGACTCGGTGTGTGAGATGTGGAAAAATCACGGGTACGCAAACGAGCCCCCAAAACAAACTACATACCGGCTTGGAAAGTGGTGTGGCTGACTTTCAAGACTTGCAACTGGTTGCCAAACACAGCCTCGCCGGGCTTGGGCAAGGACGCGTTCTGGAATACAAGTTCCCGTAGATTCGTAAACACAAAGTCCTGGTCGGCTGGTTTCCAGTCGATTATTACATCGACAAGCTCGAGTCTCCTCAACGTATCCCTGCACTTTCCCGTTACTAGAGCTCGCCACATATCATAGCACTCACTCGCCCCACTCAACATGAAATCAGAAAGGGCCCATACAGCCACAGCATGATGCAGGCCTACCTCCTCGCATCCCACAATGTCAAATCCATACATTCGTGGAGCGATGTCGAGCCAGTATACTTTCGGGGTGCATTTGGCTAGATGTGTCCACTCTGATGCGTGGATACGCTGGGGCTCGTCCCGGCATCGCAAACAGTTGGCCTCGATGTACGTCAGGTTGCACAGACTGGATGCGTTCAGTGCGGCTATCTTGGGCAGGATGGGGAGCGTCATGCTGTTGATTCCAATGCCGTCCATATGTATGCAGTATGTTAACAGTTTTGCGCATTTGTCAATTGCTCTAAACAAGGTGCGTGTTAACACGTCTGGACAATGTGGTGCCATGGAGGCCGACTTACGTCCATCGCAAGCATTGCACATCCAGATCTACATTCCGGACATGGGCCATTGCTTTGACGGTATTCAGACTTGTGCCGTCAGTCAGTGCGAAGCAGCGCAAGAACCGAGCATCCACTCTGATCTTTCGATAGAGACGCCTGGTAGCTTCATCATTCCAGCATCTGTTTACTAGACTGAAATTGTACAGGTCCGGAAGTGCGGGATTGCGGACGTCGTTCTGGTCGGCTTCCGTGTCGGCGATGAGCTTGAATATGGAGTCGAGCACGATGGATGGCAGATGGCGGTTCATGGTGTGTCTGACCAAGAGCTTTCTATGGACGGCCTGGCCAGTGCAGCGTCCAACACAATGCGTTTTCTCGGTTGCGGATTCCGTGGCTTCCGACCAGCATGCGCCCTCCCTCACTGAACGATCCAACAGAGCTTACCAGGCAGTATCGGCCAGGGGCATGTTTCGAGCACCTCAGATGTCGGCCACGCTCTGCTGGAGCAACGTCTTTCACATTCGACAGAACATCGATGTGATCGTGCGAGTCCGAATGTAGACGGTTCTGCTCGGGCCTCGAGGCATCGCGGTCTATTTTGTCCATTCGTCTAGTGCTCCAGTACCGATACAGTACTATACAGGTATAGGGTACAGGAGGCCGCACTAGACGTTAATAACCCGCGCAACACTCCCAGCTCCACGTCTGCTTGTTTCAGACTACTCTCGGCGTGTGACGGCGCCGTCAATCCAAGCCACCAATAGAGACAGCCGTGGCCATTGGTCGCCTCCCAGCTTTCGATGAATGAGGCTGCAAGGCATTCTCGATGTCCGGGCCCCACCATTTCTTCCAGTTTGCTTGATACCACCGTACTGTCACGTTAACATAGCATCAGTCGTCCACCATTCCACAGTGCACTGCAATTGTCCATACTCAACTGGTTTCATCAATCCCAGTGTCAAACCCCACCTTTACGTTCCACCCCAGCGCCCCCAAACGGGTCGAGTCAATCGCATACCGCTGATCGTTGAATGCACGATCAGCGACATGCTCAATAACATGATCTTGCTGATTGAACTTTCTGAGCAGCATCATTGCAAGATTCTTGTTCGTGAGTTCGCTTTCTGGTCCTGCGCCTAGATTATACGTTGCCCCTGCTTGTCCCCTGTGCAGGATGACGTCGATAGCGTCCACGACGTCGGAAATGTAGATGTAGTGTCTCGAGTTGGACCCATCGCCGTGCAAGTACCTAGCACAAGGACGTGGGACGTTGACGTGAGGGTGCTCTGACGACTATCACCGAGACTTACAGCTTCTTTCCGCATAGCAATGAGCATATGAATTTGGGTATAATTTTCTCAGGGTACTGGGACGGCCCATACACGTTATTGCTCCTTGTTATGATGGCCGGCAGTTTGAATGACTTTTGATACGCCTTGACCAACGACTCTGCAGCGGCCTTGGTGGCAGAGTACGGATTTGATGGTGCCAATATCGTTTCCTCTTCGCGGTTTGGCTACAATTGTGATACATCAACTTGCACCTGGATCAACTTACGCCATAACCACATACCATATCCGCTCTCACTTCTCCGTACACTTCATCGGTGGATATATGGATAAACTTCTTCACCCCGAATTCTCGAGCGGCTTCCAACAGCACATGTGTTCCCATGACATTACTATGCGTGAATTCCAGCGAATCGCCAAACGAATTGTCGACATGTGTCGAAGCAGCGAAATGGAGGATGGTGTCGACACCGCGTTCTGCTACGACGTAACTGACGAGATCAAAGGATGTGATGTCGCCCTATAATAGCTGGAGTGATTCCTTACTTGATGATACCAGTGGTTGGACGTTCGGAAGCGACATACTCTGATGAAGCTGTAGTTCGGCATGGTGGATACACTTGCCAAGGAATGCAGCGACGATACGTAATCCAGTTTATCGAATACGATGATATTGTATTCGGGATATGTCATGACGAGGTAGTTTACAACATGGGAGGCGCTACAAGTAGTCCGCCCGTGGCATGATCAGTGGTGCCATGGATGCAAAAATAGTACAAACTTACATGAAACCAGCACCGCCAGTCACTAGCACATTATGAGTGCTTGAATCTGCCGCATGTATCCGTTGGTTAGTAAATCCATTCATCCTTCTAGGCCATTAATAGAGATATATATATATAAAAAAAACGCAGTCCTCCAGGCTTGGTAAGAATAAAAATGTGCGCACCTCGAGATGGCCCGAAGCAATGCAACAATCTGCTTCACACGTTCTCGTCTTGTGTGAGTCTCTCCTCGATGTCGATCGCTTGATCACCTTGGCAGCAAAATCTACCCGTAAAATTCAAACTTTGTTTCCCCCACCTACCATTCACTCATGCTCAAATTCCTCCAATATCTCTGGGGAATAATTCTTTACCTAGATGCGTGAAATGTCTTTTTAAAGGCTCCGCCAAATACGTACAATGAGTATCCAAACATCCATCATGCTAATGCAAGGCTACAAAGTCCCATTACTACTATGCAAAAAATTAACGACGACAGGTATAACAAAAAACATGGACAATCCAAGTATAGAATCCTGTGGGGTTCAAGGTCTTGGATCTGTCGTCTCCCGCCCGTCGTTTGGCGACAAGGACTTTAATCCATCAGATGAAGGAGTCGACACTGTCAAACTTTGACCTAGAAGCGGCAGAGCTGGCACACCGGATGCTGACTGACCCTCAGTGCCGGTGTTGCTGGCTGCCGGAGATCTAGTTAGTGGTTCTATATCTGGCGCTACAGCCAATTGTGATGATGCCTGCACCGTTCTTTCAGTCGTAGCTGGCGGCGGCTGATGCGGATTGCTAGTATTGTCATTACTCGGAGCCATGGGCGGATAGCCATAGCCTATCCCCGTGCTATGGCTCCCCGGCGGGATGCTGCCACGATGCGAATGCGTCTCATAGCTCTGATTTAATGATGGTTCACTCATGTACGGAGTCTGCTGTTGGTTATGGTGATTGTACAAAAAAGGTAACCGAATTGGCATTTTCTGACCCGAAAATTTACGTTCTCGTCCTGCATTCGACGGTCTGGCGGTTTCGCCTCCAGCGGTATTGCCATGAGGATGTCCTGTTACATCCGTGTTACCTACATTTAGTGGCTCTCTGGAGGAATTCCTATTCCTTGGTGTCATGTGCAAGCTCTTCCTGAGAGAATCGCCCAGGCTCAGTCTCTCACTGTTCTGAGGAGCTCTGTCTTGGAGCCCTCGCAGCCTAGATCTGGAACCCGCCGAAACCCTGATAGGCGACACTACACCCTCCATACCCGCTTCATGCGAGAATGAGAATCCAGTATTTGCAATTCGGCCAACGTGTTCATTCTCCATGTATACAATGGTCCCTTGCGATCGTTGTGGAGTATGCAAAGCATCTTGATGCGTGGTGCTGACCGCTCTCATTCTGCGGGGCACTGATCTTACGAATTCCCCTACTAGTCGAGCTGGCAAAGTGGCCAAGTGGAAGGACGTCCTTCTATTAGACGAAACCCTTGTTCGTCCTCGCAGATGCGCCTGTGGATCATTTTGTGGATGATACGCTGGAAGTGTCGGGATACCATTGTTTAAAGTTGCTGGAGTGGTATCGACAGCCAGTTTGGGTGCATCACTGCCTGGTTTCTGGTCGCCTTGATTGCTACTCTGACCCGCATTACCGACGGAATCCCTGACCACTCGAGGTGGAGTAATTTGACCACTACCAGCGTGGTTCAGAGTTGCACCGGTAGCGCCGGTGTTACTATTATTTACCGTCGTTAATGGTATGGCAGCAACATCATCAATGGTGATCGCAGGCGCTCCTGCGGGTTCGGGTGGAGGCACTGCGCCAAAGACTGGATTCCTTTTGGCAGCCCATATTCCAGATTCATCCGCCACAGCCTGCTCGTTTCCCACTACCTCAACCCCGACATCATCGACAGCAGTATCAGGTGGACCAGGATCTTTGTTCAGCTTCATCCTGCCCTCTTTTGCCGCTGTCGACTCCAGACCGGTCAGGTCATACTTTTGCATCTCTCTGACTATATCCGTATCGCTTGGCCATAACATGATCCGTGCCGTTGCTGCCAACAACCTGGGCAAGAAAGCTATGATTATGATCAGCACAATAACAAAATAGAATGCTGGTTGCTGATATAGCGTCGGTATCTGCCCATAAGCCAGGCCTGCCACATTGAATGCATACGTCGTGACGTATGCACCCCACATAGCCAGAGTAGCAATCAATGCAATCCAAGCAATCCACGTCCAAGAGTAAGTCCCGATAGCCATATAAAAATTGGCGATAAGAACAGCTGCCCATGCCATAATGGTACCCATGGCGTCTTTATTGCCAGAGTAGCCACGTGGATCTGTATCCACTCCAAATAAGAAGGATACGCCCCAGTAGACAATAACTGATTGGTAAATGCCGTCTGCTATATAGATCCATACTTGCTCGTTCGTGAACAAGTCGTTCCGAATGCCTTTCTGATATATCTCTGGCAGTTTCAATGACAAGGCATCATTCACATCTTGATCAAACGTACCGATGTATATGTTTGGTAGTAAGGTAAAGAGGGTGTTATAGAATTGGCCATATGTAAAATCCGTGATCACATCAGCCGAAAACCTACAATTTTGTTGTTAATTTATATTCAAAAGCCAGAAACAGGGCCGGACCGTCATTCATACTCTGACTCACCCAGACTCGAATTGATACCAAAACAAAATAAACAGCCACATGATATTCTTGTAAAAGTAGTTAAATATCAAGCCGGAGGTCCTGACGTAAGCCCATTTGCCATGTACTAGTAACAGGCGTGACAGGAATCGGAATTGTGGTATGGCGTAATCTGATGCCATGACAGCCTGCAGACCTTCTTTACCAGATATACCAACGCCCACCTCGGCCTCTTGGATCATGGATACATCGTTCGCTCCATCACCAATAGCCAGAGTCATGACATTCTATGTTCGAAAATTTCGTTTGTAAGCAAAGGAAACCATCGTTCAACAATACACATGGCTGCCGCCAAACAAAGAGCCGCACCAGTCCTTTTCTCACGAGCTGAACAACCCTCGCTTTCTGCAAGGGACTAACTCTCGCACAAACTACGGCTTTGCATCTACATCCCAACTCCAACAGAAACTCCCTACAATCCGCTTCCAATGCATACTTCAGGCTCTCTCCGTCAATGATCAAAGCATGAGCCTCACCCTCCACGGCTCCTCCATTCTCATCCCAAAACCGATTCAATGCTGACTTCAACTGATCCGACGTAGCTTTTGCAGTGGTGGCCCTAACTACAATCAACACCATAGTTCCAGTCAATAAATTACAGGCGAAACCAATATTGATTGCCGTTTCGACTTTATCTCCTGTCAATACCCATATTTTGATTCCTGCTTGAGCTAGCAGGGCAATACAGTCCGGAACACCATCTTGTAGTTTGTCTTCAATGGCGGTTGCACCCAGTAAAACCAAGTCCTTTTCGATCAGTTCCGCAGCTGCATCTATGGCTTTTTCTCGATCCGTTATTTGGGCTTGGGCTGACAAGTATGTTTCTGCCCATGATTGATACACTTCGTCCGGTATGATACGCCAAGCTAAACATAAAGTGCGTAATCCATCATTGGCAAACCCTTCTAAATCAGCGGATGTCTTATCCGCTAGTGCCTGATCCGTGCCACGTACTAGCCGCTCGTATATTACTGAATCGGCACCTTTACATAGCAATACCAAACGCCCCTCAGCATCTCGCAATATGACACTCATCCTCTTCCGATCTGAATTGAATTCCAGCACATTGAGTACCTGATAAGTTCGTTCTTCAGAATATACATCGACCGTTATAGAGTTCTGGGCTCGTTTTACAAAGGCAACTCCTACATCTCGCGCTGCAGCTACCAGCGCTGCTTCATCAGGAGATTGAGCTTTGTAAATCAATTTCTTGGCTGTATTACTATTAGTATTTGCCTCTGCCGAGTCCTTGGGTGTATCAACTAATAAGGTATGGCAGCAAGCCAAGAGTATGAAAAACTCTCTGATCGCTCGGGCTTGTTCCTCTTCCTCTTGTAAATCTTTGATCAAATTCATATCCACGAAAGATAACCTCTTGTTATCTATATACCTAGCCTTTAAATCCTTCACGAGCGCGTTTCTCATAGCCTTTTCGTCACCAGCAACTTTGCTCAGCATTTCGCCTTTATCAAAGTCTGTTACTCCTTCTCGTTGCATAGCTCCTATCTTGGCTTCTGTAATATATCCATCACCGTAAACTACTCCGTTGATGGAGCACATTCGGAATTCCATGACATTGGCTGTCAATGTCCCCGTCTTGTCAGAAAAGATATACTCAATTTGACCCAGATCGTCACATAGGTTGTAAGTATGAGGTACTACATGTTTGTCGGCCTCTGAGTCGTACATGTCATCATCCCAATAGATGAAGACGGACTATGTTGAACGCGTCATTTCATGTAACTGTGCAACGATACAAGGGAACCCGCCTCGGGGTCATTGGCTGCTGATGACTTACTTGGATGGTTTTGGCGACCTCCACGGATACGTACAAAGCGATAGGAATAATGTTCTGATAGATGATCATGGCAATGAAGAAATCCAAGATGGTCTGTGTCAGAGTTGAATTCGAATCGCCTAGATTCCACAATGAACCTTCATTTCTGTATGCACCCAGATATATAGCGGCCGCACAGGCATTGATGAGGCACAATGCAACCAAAATGACAAAGTTGAGCACTATTATAGGATTCAAAGTTCGTTGGATTTTGGACCGTTTCGACGGTGTTTCGCCTGAATTCAACATGACTTTGGTCTCTACTCCTGTGTATATGACGATACCAATTATCCATCCCGTATTACGTAATACACACCCTCGGAGTAGTATACCCACTGGGGCTATGGGGACTACCTTTCCAGCCCCTCGTTCAGACGCAGGGGTTGCTTGTGGATATACTGTTGCAACGCCGGAATACGTATACAAATTAGCAGACGGTAATTCTGAATCAATAACCAATTTGACTTGGGCGCATTGTGCTGGTGTTTTAACTGCCGCCAATTCCGTTATGCCCCTTCTAATTTTCAAGTTGGTCTCACCGTCGAGATTCTTCGTTTCGACGTAGCACACATTATCTGGCTCCGATGTCGAGACAACCACTACGTCTGCAGGTATAGGATCATTCTCTCGAATGAAGACCCAATCACCTACTTTTGCATCTTGCCACAACGACAACTTCCATACTGGATCCGTTGTTGCTGTCGTGCCCATTTTCTCTGCTTTAGGCTGGGATGACTGACTTGATATCGCGTTCGATGAGTCACGAAGCTGCTGACTCGTGCCTCCACGGGAGCTTTTACAGATATTTGAAACCCTAGAGCCTGAAACATCTGCTGATGATGCGACATCGGCATTAGGATTGGCCGATGAGCTATCCTGTGACACGCCATCATACGTAGCTTGAGCCACATCACCCGCACATCTAGGATAATCGCCAAAGGTGATATAAGGTGGAAAGTCCCCACTATTACTAATTTTACTCTCTTGGAGCATTCTCGGCCGTATCAACCTGATGATAGGCTTGCCCAGTAGCTGGAAAACATAGCTGATGGCACTTGATAAGTAGAATGCAAGAGCTGCGAATTGAAATGCAGCATTTTCTGGCCGTGGGTTTACATTCTTCCAATTTGATAGAAGATATGTCCTTGTATTGTTGGCGCGGGTATCTGCTTCGTGTCTTTTGTAATCTTCAAATGCATCCTAGGTAGCACATGAGTTAGGGCGACGGCGCAATGGCTGGTTTGCAGAATTATGGTACACGCATCATTTATACCTTCAAGGCAGTCACACCCAAAATGAACAATATAGGAGCAGCTGTCAATGCAAAGTCGACGTTCTTGAAAGGATCAAAGGACTGTAGAATAACCAAAGATATGAAATAAAAGTTTGCTACGGATCGTAACTGCTCAAAGACGTTTTTTGGTATAAATGTAACCAGTGTGTATTTCGATGTCCGTATCTGAGTGGAGAGTGTCAGGGCCGCAATCACAGCAGCAGCAATGGCCAACCTTGAATCATGCTCCGACTTGCCTGATTCCCGACGTGGGACACATGGGCAAAAGGCGGTTGAGGATTCACATTCACATATACCCTTCTCTTTGACTCTGGTCCTTGGGGGTCGGAGTCGGTTTTGTTCGGATCAAGTTCTTCAGGAGTTATCTTGGCGGATACAGGGGCAGGCAGTCCATCGGCGCCGTTAGTTTTTACATCGGGCCTCGTATCAGTTCCGCTGGCGCAGGATGCATGCCGGGAGTGGGTTGGAGTAAGGGCTTCTCGTACGGAAGATAGATGACGCAGCATTCCCAGTGGTTAATACTATGGATTGGATGTAGATGTGCCTCCGGAAAATATGTTCAGATCTCTCATTTCTACCATTGACACTTGACATGTTAGCAAGTTGGCAGGTTGTCAAGCCAAACAGAAACCATTACAATTGTTCCCAGGCCTGCCTAAAGACTAGATCCAGAGCCGGCTTGCTCTCGAATCGATGGTCCACAGTCGCTGGAATGACTTTCCGGGACTCTTTTCTGTATCAAAAATTGAGGGGGACGATTGTGCGTGTCTGCCGGCTCGACCTTTCATCCCAACAGGGACCCTCAACCGAGGAAGTCTGCACGAAAGAGAGTATGTGCAAAGCCAACAAGATTATCATCGACACGCTATGCGCAACGAACCTTGCGCCCATAATGGCATGCTGTCCTTTGCCCACATTGAGCGTCATCTTACTTCTATTCAAGATATATACTAGAAATGTGTTTCTATCATCTAGCGACCCTTTGTTGAATAGCTGCCGTCCCCAGTTACAGTTCCTGTTCCATCTGCGTACAGAGAGTACAGTGTACCTCGCCACTCAATTACAGATCCAGCCATGCCTGTCACCCATAGAGGCAATGCCATACACTCCCGTACAATCCATGCTACTAGATACAGGAGACACTCGTACACAACGCTACCACTATTACTGGTATTACTAAACATGGATGGGTTGATGGTATAAGCTATAATCACGTCAGACAGGAGCCAGCCCATGAAATGTGATGTAATGAACAGCATCTGCAACTTCACATTCCACCCAAGCCAGTGACTAAAGCCATACAGGGCCAATACACCACACACGATGGACTCTGTGAATGGTTCTATCAACGTAGCAGCTGTAACGACATACTTTCTGATTCTAATCCATCTAACTCTCCTTCTAAAATACCCTACCAAGGATAAACTCCTTCCCAAGTGCTGCATTGCGAAATCACCACTCGTGGCATGTCGCAAGCCGATTGCCCATATCTTTTCACCCATGATATTGTCCTCGCTCAGATATCTCGCAAAATGAGATAGCCCTCCCTTGGCAGCCCTTTCTAGATCCGACTTTCTAAACATGTTACTCTTCCCATTTATGCATGATGATACGGCCACGTAATTTATCGTCAAATACATTTTACAATGGGCGGTATTGAGGAAGATCATTTCGACCCGTGATCCAAATGTTTCGGGATGTGATGCGACTGGAGCGTGATGTACCAGACCAATGTTTGGTCCTTGGAGAGCATCTACCGATCGACCCAATGTATGAATGGATGGCAAGATAACGTTTGAATCTACAATCCATATGATGTCATGTTTGGCTAGATCATACCCAGGAAGCAGATTGCAAACTTTCGGGTTAGGGCCTACTTCTGGTAAATCTAGTAGGTTATTGTCAGCATGATTAGTCTTCACGCAGTGACCAGACCTTGCAAAAACATGCCTGGATTGCCAATGACAATGCTAGCATCCACATCAGGATAGCGCTCAATCATCCGCTTGGCTACAGCGACAGCAGGGTCACGGCGATTGGCAACGGTCATAATAACTTGGTATTCTGGATACGCCTGGCGGAACGCAGACGCCAGATTCTCTTCCAGCTGATTATCTACACCCTTCAATGGTCGCAGTACCGTAACTCCAGGTGACGTTGGATGGGGTTTGCAAGTGGTCGAATGGGATTGGGAGGCGGAAGGCGTTGATGCGGATGTTGGCAGTGGTGGATTTGAATAGCGTGTCCGTCTAATTGATCAAGATGGTTAGAAAAGCGACTGGGAGATCCATGACTGGAGTCTGTGTATACATTAAAACGGCAGCCCATAGACAGAATTGCAGCATGATAATCCACATCATCACTCCGAAGGATGCGACACATGCCTGCACATACGAGAGGAGGATGGCAGGCATGACATGCATGATTGTCAGGAACGGTCCACACCAATGGCACCAATGGCACCAAGCAAGCTGCGCATCACCCCCCTCCTGCCCTGTTTGACACTGATTTGCGACATTGAGATAGTAAGTGAGAGAAACACGAAAACGAGCTTCGCTCTGGAGATAACCTGAGTGGACGTGGATGACTTGATTAATGTTGAACGAAGCTCCCTTCTATTCAACAATCTAACGTTATGAGAGTACAAAAGGTTTTGAGACGGCGGTCTTTTATATGATTGAGAGGTTTATGTTATGAGACGATTCATAACACACCCAGCTTCAAGACCAATGGCCTGGAACAGCAGTTATTGTCATCGTCACTGGCAGGTCACCCTCATCTGTTATCTATTTCTGCTGACCTCGCTGCCTCCACTCCTGGAACAAGCGGAATGGGTAGAGCTAGTAATGACGTTTTTGATGCACAAACAGGAGGGAACTTCCATAATGGTAGAGGCAGCTCGAGTGAGGACGGTCCCCCGCCAAATAATGTTGTTACTATTCGTCAGTAGACGAGGTTGATGAGGGCATCAGAATTATCAAGGGTTGGCAGAAGTGCGTCATCCTATTTCTCAACACTACTGGGACCCAGTTCGATCACATTGTAGTTATAAACACCCACCTCCTGGTCAAATAAAACATGATACGTGTTTTCGACGTGGTGCGAATGTTAAGCACAATATCAAGTATGGCCTTGGCCGGGCTGGGCAGAAAGTTTGGTATAATGGCGATGTCATCTCTCCCAACCCAATACTGATGATGTTCGTGAGAGCAACTTCGATCATGGCTAGCAAGATAAGGAGCCAACGTGAGGGTGATGCTCGTTTCACTTTTCTCTATGCAGCCCTAAGACGGGATTGAAATAGTACAATTTCAATAACTTGCGCAATGAAAACATTGAAATAATATAATGACAACGAAAATGAACTTGGAAATGGCACCCAGCTGAGGCGGGTCGGATGATGGCGAAATTCAGAGCGACGAGGAAATGCAGTAATCAGATGATGCGCACATTTACCAGTTGACGTATTGACTCTTTTGATGTGCGCTGCGTTAATCTCTTAGGTATCGAGAAATCAATTGTGGGCATTTGGTGGACAACCCCACTTTGCATGAAAGTAGCCTGGTTCTCGACGTGCCCTGCGGCTTCTCGCGCACTGATTGTATGCGCAGGGCCTCATAGAAATCAATCTATGCCGCATGTACAAGCCACACGTATGTGTATGCATGCGCCCGACTCTGCTCGTTGGATGTCGACGTCTTAATGTTGGTGACGATTCACATGTAGATTCAACTGTCCGGTTTAGATACAGAACGTACTATAACAATGACGTGTTTGTGCAGCAAACCTATTCGGCCTTCTGGACACGATCAAATCCACCGTTAGATACTCTGCCAGAGTCCTGGTCACTGTCACCGTATGCAACGGCTGCGAGGACTATGAGATGGGATATACCCAGTGCTGATGACGAGAGTGGCGTGGAGGGATACACATTCCAGCACACTTCAATGACGCCTAGCAACAGCAACCTACGTTAAGGGCGTTCACGTCTGCACAAACGCCGCGGATCGAGTTGTTGAATCGGGCGCACACACCTGGTGACCACGGATAACCTCGTCCTCCACAGCAAATACGGCAACGTCATAAAGTACCACGAGTAAAACTGATAGTGCAGAGTCCTCGCGAACACAATCCCCACGAAATTGCATGTAAACATCATGTGCACCATATCTAGGAGTTCGACACTCAGCACCTCTGGCTCAGACACCACGCACAGACGTACCATCGGCCCGCTGGTCAAGCCGCGGGAGCACCCCCATGGCGCGCTTCAGGAGCATCCACAGCCCGCCGTCGCGTCTGCACCATCGCCACACGAGAAACGCCAACAGTGTGATTAGATGCGCAAATATCAGGAAAACAGCCCAGGGGCGCGACTGGAAGGTGTCCTCCGCCAGGAACTTCCAGTTGACAGACCACTTGTAGGTGAAGCGCCTGCCGAGCTCGAACGAGCGCGCCATGTATGAGGAGGGGTGTGACAGGAAGGGCAGCGAGAGCAGCACCTATGACGGGCCCGTGAGGACGGGCTGGCGACGGAGGCACGACGTACTTGAATGGAGACGATGATGCACGCGTGCGCTAGTGCGGACGCCCACGGGTGTGTTTTGACAATGGCGAGGGCATACGCGGGCGCGTACAGGAGAATATTCATTTTGACTGATAGCGCAATGCTAGAGTGCGGGTTAGATGGACGCGGAGACGGGGGCGGCAAGGGCGGGTGTACCTGTACAAGATGCTCGCGAGGATCCATTTGCGATGCAGCATGGCTAGGATGCAGGCGTACATGGGCAGCATTGCCCAGCCGTCGTTGAAAAGACGCAGGACATAGATGGAGTGCATCCGGCGCGAGAGAGCCAGCAGCGCCATGATGTAGGGTGGCGTGTCCGTGTGTGCGTAGATGAGACACACGATGGCGATGGTTGTGATGTACAGAATTGCGAAGAGGAGCTGGGCGAGGTGAATGTTGGTGCCTAGTGATGTCAGGCGGGCGAGGGCCGCGTATATGTACACGAAGCCGGCGGGGTACCTATGGCGTGTGCGTGTGCGTGGGAGTGGGAGAGGGGAGGGGGGACGTACACTAGTGGACCGGTGTCACCTTGGAGGTTGGCGTAGTCGCGTTCTCCAGCCAGAAAGGCGGCAACTTGCTGCATGTATGTGGTCCAGTCGATTTCTGTGTCTGGCGGTGCAGTGCGTATGGGTTAGTGATGGGCCAGAGGGTGGGGTGGGAGGATGGACTTACATGGGATGTAAGATATGATGAGGCCGTTGAGACTGGTTTCAAAGAAAAGGAGCAGGATGAAGAGGGGCCAGAAGCTGGTTCGGTCGTGCAGGATGCAGTGGAGTGATTTGAAGATGGTGGTGAGGGATGGGTAGCTGATGGGCGGCGCGGGGGACGGGGGTGGCATTGTGCTCTGGACTGGATGTGAAAAGTGGTTGTTTGTCGAGTTTGATGTTTTGAAGGTGCATGCCGCGCGATCGCCGGTCGCCGGTCGCTGAATGCGGATGAGTGGGGGCGCAGCGACGCAGGACGTGAATATGACCACCGACACTTACACATCGTGTGCCTATACGTCCTCCCTCCTTCGCCAGACATCAGAGCCCACGCATCGCATCACATCCACCACATCGTGGAAGTGACTGGATGGCCACCATGGACGAACCCCCCATGCTCACCCATGCAACGTCCTACCTGCGCTCCAAAGCATGCCTCGCCGTCTCCCGCTCCTGGCTCCTGTCGACCCTCTCGACGCATCCGCCTCCGACGCCGCACGCCGTCTACACGGCATACCTATCCACCGACCTCTCGCTCCACGCCACGCCCTCCATCACCCCCGACGTCGCAACCCGCCATAAGGAGCGTCTCAAAAACGCCTCAAACGGGTCCCTGTGTCTCGTGCAGCTCGAAGACGTCATGGAGATTGGATGCTCCTACCTCGACCTGCTCGACCAGGTGCGCGACCTCAGGGACTCCAACAAGGCCATCAGGAGAAAGATGCTGCGCCTGGTGCTGACTGATGGCGTACAGAGCGTCAAAGCCATGGAGGTCGAGGTTGTCGCCGCATTGGCCTTGCTAATGCCGCTCAAGACAAAGGTGCGTGCCACTGCGTTCATTCTTGCGGACTCTCACGCGCTTGGTGCCTTAGATGCTGTTGAAGAATATAGAGATCCGAAGAGGCGTGCTTTGTCTCAATCCACGCAATGTGGAAGTGCTGGGCGGGGGTGTGCCGTATGACTGCAGTCCCGTGGACGCGTTGGAACGGAAGCTAAGAGAGTTGATCAAGTATGCCTGCATGTCCATGACTTGTCTTGTATGCTGAACTGATGCCCGGATTTGAACATTGTTAGGCAGCAGCAGCTACAAAGGTCAAGTCAGCCGGGCAATCCGCAGCCGCCGCGTCAACTGGGTGCACTGGTTACCCTTGAACGTCCTCCACCTAGTGCTACCACAACCAACAATAGCACCAATACCCATAATACCAATAATAATAATAATAATGTTAAACAGCAAGCGCTTCCAATACCAAATAACAATCAGAACAATCAGAAGAGGAAACATCCAATGGGCGAAGATGAAGACTTTCTGTCTGCACACTTTGCAGATGATGATTTCGAAGCCATGGAACTCGCAATGGCATTTAACGACTTTGGTGACGACTTTGTGCCATAAGTTACATCTGACGTGCCTTTTCCATTATTACCAATTCGTAGTGCCAACATTGTAGATTATGTAAATATTACTTACCAGTGGTAGGGCAAACGAGTTTATACCTCATACACTTCTGCATGTAGTGACTGCATTTATCTTCTCGCCGAAGGAATCATTTCTATAACCATAACGTCCAGTTCTTGAGGTGACTCACAGATGCGGGAGCTTCCGCTCGGCGCCACGAAGAAATGCCAATCTTGAATCGACCATCTGAATATATGTATAGGACAATTCATGAGCGGAGCATTTGGTAAATTAATTTCGAAGCAACAAGCGTACCTGAAACAAATCATGAACAGAGGATCAGGTCGGGACTGACATAGTTCGT
>QEAN01000136.1:12445-30356 GCA_006535955.1 Synchytrium endobioticum | reverse complement strand
GTAAGAATTGTAAGAATACGCAATGTACTCATCGTCTGAAATCTGTGTATTTATTCGTTCGTATGATACCAATTTGCATACCGTCGGACACCTAAACTAGCTACTGCCAACTCTCGCCCTGCTGTCCTACGCCTACGTCACTAATAGATCTACAGCAGCCTGTCTGACACCATCACCAGAGCGCAAGGCCTCATTCACATCGTCATTATTCAATTCCGTTCGATGCTGCTTCAGAAAGCAGCAACATGACTCATAGAGCGTCTTGTTGGAGTACCTAAACACGACACGAAGTCAGGACGGAAAATTATGCCGGAAACTGAAACCTCGTCTACGTTCTACATACTTTTCGGAAAAGTTTAGTAAACCGAACAAGGTAGCGACAGTCAAATCGGTCTTCACAATCATATCAGCAGCAACCTGCCCCAATCCATCCAACGCATACCTTTCACTCAAATCATAAAGCTGTTTACGTTGCGCCATGCTCGTCAGTTCTGTTAGGATGGAATTTGTATAGATGTATTCAACCATAGCACGAAGTGGAACTTCAGTGAAGTCTTCATCCACTTGTATGCGTGGTAATCCTTCTTCGGATTCGGTGAAGCCAGATGTAAACATTTTCCGAAAGACTTGACTTGACGAGGATAATAGCAATCTGCTGACTGGCAGCTCTACCATATCTGCAGTCTGGCTACCAAAAATGGTCTCTTTTTTTACTACGAGCGTGGCGTCTGATAGCCGGGTGTCAAAAACGAATTCAGACTCCGTTTTGCGTTTCAACGACGGGGAAGGTGACGATGTGGAAGGGCAACTCACCATTACCATGATTCGAAACTGTACATGGTAGCCTTCTGGGATAGAAAGCAGATATCTCGCTATGACTGCATCTTCTAGATACAATCTCCCGAACCAATCCATGTTCCCTTGTTTCGCCACATTGAGTTTGACAGGACGATGGGCGGTGCTGGTAGTTGACGGAGCTACAAGAGAGACATCGATGATATTGCAACCCAGTTGAAGTGATGCAGTAAAATCCATAAATGGTCGCTGTATGAAGAGCGATCGTTCGTTGTAAGTGAAAGTGAAAGACACATCTTTGGCAGGCTTGAAGACAGTTGAGGCTCTAGCGTCGGATTTCAGTAGACAGTTTGAAGAAGATGCTGCTGTTGAAGATATACTATGAGCTCGCCAGCCCCAAGTTAAAGAATAGGAGCGCCGGGTATCGATGGAGACGCTCCACTTTTCAGACTCGTTTGGTCCTAGCATGGCCGGTGACGCTTCTGTCTGACTCGGGAGTGTCGATTCGGGAGTTGCTGCACTTGTTGACGGGGCGAGTGACGGGACGAGTGACGGGACGAGTGACGGGGTGCCAAAGGTGCGGTACTTCTTTCGTTTCCCCATGTTGTTATCCTTTTGTCCAGGATGATGTCAGAATTAAACCAAACTTCCGACTAAGCCCGAGACGGAGTGAATATCACCAATGACGCGACTAAACGCCTTTCCTTTTGACTCCTGTACTCTTTAGCACGTTATATTGCTTGATTCGCAACAAAGATAATATTCTGTCCACTCACTGTAATATTATAGTAGCGCAGCTTGCAAGCTGTAGCTTTCTACTACACGTTGATACCGCCTCACACGTGTAAGGACCTGATTAGCCTTCGATGAGGCGCGTAATATTCAAATTCGCAAATAGTCGAAACGACAAACAACTATGACATTTAGCCGCTTCCATCCGAGGTAGCTCCATCCTGTCAGCTTTCAAATAATTGAAGAATCTCCAACGCTACAAACAATTGAGGAAACAGTACCTTGTTTATTCTTTGCAGCCACCCGTGGTGAAAAAACGCTCGGATGAGATGTCACTGAGTCCCTGTCATAAATGGGACACAAGACATAAACGAGATCAATATATTCGAGTAAGCTTACAGCAGCCTGTTATGTTTGCCAGAAACTTCTTGGTACCATTACAGCCACTTCGTATCTTGTTATCGCAACCGTCTGAAATCGATGACGGAGTGATACGGGAGGATTAACGAGCTCCAATTACAGACCTGCGGTCCGATAATCATAATGCTGAATCTATTCACCGATCGTCGCAATATCTGGACTTTCTAGACTATATCAGATATCATGTTTCATTTGCGCCCTACTGAGGCCTGTCCTCCATGAGAGCCTTGAAATGAACCAGCGCATCCTCGGCAGTGCTAAATGGCAGCACGGTTCTGGCCCTAATCTGCGGCTCCGCACTTGCAGCGTCATCCCTCAGCAGCCTCTCCAGCATCCGCCCAGTTCTATACACCACTGCATCCGCCTCCCCCAGCCGTCGAATGGGACAAACGTCGTTTGCCCCATCTCCACAATACACAATACGATCATAGACATGTTTCGCAAGATACGCATCCAATTCAACCCCCTTGCACAAATTCACTCCGCACCGGGCATCCGTGCACCCATGCGGCGGATCTACCGTGTGTCTGTGCACGAGCAGCACCCCGTCGCGCCAGCACGCCGGATTCGTGACCACGCACGAGACATATGCATCTGCGCCATGGCACTTCAAGACCTCATCGATGAAGACCGAATTCGCATCGGACAGGATGAGCACATCGTGGGAGCGGGCGTGCATGAGTCGGAGCGACTCGAGCATCGCGGGACTCTATGTTCCACGAGATCAGGAGCGGGATGTGGAGCAAAAGGGGTACGTACGAATGGGATTGTGTGTAGGTATCGCGTGATGTCGGACTGCATTGTGCCGCGCGCGTGCGCTTCACGGAGGAGGGCGGCTACGAGGTCTGTGTACTGAAGCGTCTTATTGGCAAGGAGTGCGGCGTGCAGGTCCTCGCTGCAGTGTTTGAGGGTCCAGTGATCTGAATCTGCGTCGATCATCGTCCTATGCATGCGTGAAACTCTGGAGTGAGCGCGGCCGGGTGGCGGGCGTGTGCGTACCAGTCAAAGTCAAAGACGAAGAGATATTTCCTCAAGGACATGGTGAATACAGGGAATACGGGTGTTGTGCTGATTTTGCTACTCTGTTGAGATGGGTGTTAAGAGTGTATTGGTTGTCTTGCGTTATTGTTCTGGATGCCCTGGACGTGGGTCGCTCACCTTGAAGAATTGAGAGTCGTGGTTAATCCGATGATAAAACGAGGTAATGCCTGCGTTTCAGCCAACAAGGGAATTTTCAATACAAAATACAAAACACAGCGGTACTATTCAGGCTTAAAACTAATATGTCAGTACCTAAAGGGAACATCTGATTACGGGATATATTACCCAAAAACAAAGCAGCTCACTATTGAGTTATACGCAGATGCTGGTTACAGATCAGACACCGCGACGAACAAGAGCCTAACAGGATACGTGTTTTTACTGAATGGCACAGCATTTCACTGGAGATCAGTGAAACACACCTCGCGCACCTGATGTGGCTGAAACCCTGTTTGGTTGGGTATAAAAAGGATTGTATCCCAGACCTTTCTTCAATACATTCTTTCCAACAACAACTTCTCTAAGACGTTAAGAAGACTAACAAAGAGATTACATCACCAATCTGAGCTAACAACTCAACATGAGTGATGCTAGATGTGGTAGATAGGGGTATTCATAATAAATAGGTCGAACGGCCATACGAAACGGGAGAGGTAGTGGTGGAATAGTATTATAATAGTCATAGTAATAGTAGAGATGACGAGGCATTTGGCTACCTTAAGCGAGCCATACGGTATTTCCCTGACGTCACACGAGTCAGCTCAACCATGGAGAAAGAGAAACCATGGACCCTGGTCACAAGGAAGAAGACAGGGCAGCCCAAGAAGCAAAATGGGATTGACAAATTCAAAGCCCAAATAGAGAAACAGGACGAGACCGAATGATTTCGGGTCGTAACGCCAAACCGGGTTACAGACGTCTCACCTTCATCCTGGTAAAAGGAATCTCTAGGCAATCAGTCAACCAGGTGCAGAAAATACTGGTGATGATGGGACTGGATATCGCAAACTTCGTTACAGCGCGCTTCCAGAACAGCGACGTCTGTGAACTGGTCATATACGAAGACGCCGAAGAAGAATACAAACGGACTAGCTTCACACACCGAGGTGCTAACGAAGCAAGCCGACATAGACGCCATCACCCGCAGAACATACCTGGCGAAACTCATTACCCCAGCTAAGTTCTTCAACTTAACCCGAGCCTATCTCAACTCTGAGATTAGAAAGCTAGCTACGGACAAGGCCAAGGAAACCGATCCAGCAGCTACCAGAGCTACAACACCAAAGAAAGCGACAACCTCCAATGAGTGACAACATTCGCATTGCACTCATGAATGTTAGAGGCATTCGACAAAGAACCACAGAAACCCAAACATACATCACAACACACGACATCGACCTCTTAATAGCAACGGAGATCAAAATATCCAACCAAACCAATATCACCCCCTTCCCAAAACTACCAGGAGTAGTCAGCTTCACAGAAGACAGACAAGAGGGACAGGAGGGATCGCACTGCTACTAGGCCCCGGAAATAGCATCGCCCAGCTGAGAATTGGCATCATAAGAAAATCCAGACTCTCCCTAACCTTCACAATTCTCGACCACATCGTCACCGCGATATATCTACCACCAGAGGAACCCATATCCGCAATCAAAGACGAGTTTCAGGCCCTCTCCACACTAATGACAACCACGTCAATAATACTAGGCGACTTCAATATGGGGCTCACGACTAGGAGCGACCCAAGAAGCACATTCCTCATACCCCTCCTAGGTTCAGCCAACTTTGCCCGCCTCACAACCCCGCCAACCTTCATTCACTACAACCAAACCGCTACAACACCAGACCAAATATGGATTGGAGCCCATACATTCAAAAGCATCGAGGCCGCTCTCACCCCACCCTTCCCAGTCATTACGGACCACCAAAGTATCATACTACACATCACAAAAGACGCGTTCATCACAAAAGGGACGCCCAGAATAAAGTACCGCACAAAAAGGCTCAGACGATAACCAAAAGAAAGCCGAATTTAAGAGTATCATACAAAGAGAAGGACACCAACTTCTCGAATGGCTGGAAAGGATTAACCTGACCTTCTGGCCCGACTGCGACACCAAGACACAACGGTCAATAGTAAACGAGGCACAAACCGCTATAACCGAGCTGATCACCTATGCCTCCAAAAAGGTCCTCGGAATGAACAGACAGGCTCTTAAAAACGCCTATCCCCCACCCATCGCAAAGAAGCGCCAACTTCTTCGTAGCCAGCAACGCCGACACCGCAAACACTTCAACAAATACGGCAAGGAAGATACCGGACAACGTGAAATCATCAACAAGACCAAAAAAGAGATCAGCGAAGAGATCTACGACTTTCACGCGACACAACCAGGATTCCACAAGCTCCGAGAACAATTAGAAAACCTGCCCAACAATGAAGTAACACGCATCATGGCAAACATTCAACGATCCAGGACAACGGAACCAGGCCCACCGCTACCAACAGACCCCCAGGCCATGAAGTCCTATGCAACACACCTGCACCAACACTTCTCCCCACCAGCCACATTCCGACCCAAACACATGGAGACAAGAACATCCACAACAGAACAAAGGCTGCAACTCCTGCACTTCGTTAATGGAAAAAACATTAACCGCATCCTTAGGGGTGGAATATGCTCACTACAAGGCCTCACCAACATTGCACAAAATGCTCGTCTTACTCCTACGTATTACAATAATCTGCATGCCCCCGGACTCTTCGAAACACCAGCTCACAATCCCAATCTTCAAAAACAAGGGATCTTCAACTGACCTCAGCAACTATAGGCTCATCGGATTACTAGAAATCGAAAGAAGAATCTTCGAAAAGGTCCTAGTACTCTACATCAGCGATCGCAATATCCTCCCAGCGACTCAATGTCAGTCCTATTTAGCAGACTGAACTATGGACTCGGTCTCCTTAGTCCAAAGGGCCTAGCCGCAAGACTGCTGAACCAAGCACTAATAGAAGGCACCAAGATGGCACTTGGTGGAGCTAGAAACACCAACCAAAAGCTGATGCTTGCTCTCGCCGGAGTCCAAGACGCAGAGAGCACGATCAAGAAATCCAAGTCCAGCATCAAGAAACAGCTCACGCAGAGTGCAGAAAATCAGAACACCCTAGCCTTCGCGCTGATGCAAGACCATACCAAGTGGCCCATGGAACTCCTCACAGGCATTCTCAATTCAGATGATGTCGTACCTCACTCACTCACCCACCCCATATTAAAGCGCACAGCCCTGTCCCCGCTAACCCAAAAGCGAGCCGTACGATACCTCCTCGCTCAATTCCCGCCAATAAACACGAAATGTACCAAGTGCAACGAATGGCTCAACCACCGTCACCATCTCACATGCCCGGGGCTGACAATGCTGACAATACCGCAGTACAGCCCAAAGCCACCTTTCACCCACGCCAACCTCAACAAGCTCAAGACCTCAACAGCAACCGAACTAGACCTAGCTCTCTGGGCCGGACCGCTAACCAAGACAAGCTTTGCCAAAACGATAGATGAGATCTTTTCAGGCATCGCGGAACTCATACCAGGAAACAGGCCTGCGTGAACTCCAAAACTGGTCAAGTTGGAACACAAAGGACCCCCCCTTCCTTCACCCACATTCATTTTTCCGATCTCCTAACTATGCTATGACCTTCCCAAAATAATAGAACAACAGGGCAACATCGGACGATCAACACGGAACAAGCCAACAAGTCATAGCATAGCCAATTGGACAAAATGAATACCTACACCATCACCATAATAACCCCCCTTCCCCCTTGCATAATCATAATCGCATCATAGTAGTAGTAATAATAATAAGAGTGCTATCTGAGCGCTTGGCCTTCAATAAATTCCATAGTTACTCCCCCGCATCCTTAGGGTCCTTCCATGGAACAAGTCGCCGGGACCCTCTGGGGTGGAATATGCTCACTCAAACTACAAAAGCAGCTCAGGCAATGAGTTGGCATGTACAGAATGTGTTCTGCCTTTAGTGCGTGATGCAGAATGTGGAGTCGTTATAGTAGGAGGCAGCGCAGTAGCACTAGATCCGGAAGCAGCGGCACCATAGGGTCTGCTAGAGACAACATTGGCGGTTGTAGTAGTACTCTGCCTTTGCATGAAGAATGCGGATTTGATTCTGTTGTTACGTTTGAGTTATGGCAATGACGGATGGTGATGTTTTGACTGATCCCCCGGTCGTGGGCATGGAGCGCCAGGGCCAGTATCAAACGTGATTTCTGGAGGGCCTCGCGTGGTTGTCGTGTTCACTCCCTCCGCTGCTTCACTACTGTTAAAGCTGATTGAATTCTCCTTGTACTATGTTTTGCCATTCGTCGTTCCAAACCTCGTTGTAGGGACTATGCCGGGAGTAGGCTCATTCAGGAAGACAGTGTTTGACCCAGTACGCCCTCCCTCCATGCCGAATTGAACCGACACATCCAAGCTAACATTTGCCCGAATGACTAGATACTGATTGTTGCGCAAATAGGTACATGCGCCGCCTTCAAATACAAATTTACATTAACTGAGGACCCCCAAACCTTACTATACAATGTTCTTGAACCATCTAGTCGGCCTCCAATCGTCATACTACTTGACATTAACCATCATCGTCCTCTCTCTCGAGTTGCTGACAGGATCAAATATAACGCTGGACCATGTCATCTCCTACAAGGAGGTAAGGACGGATACTGTGCTTGGGTGGAGTCTGTTTCTAGCTAATTTGGTGAACGCCGGCCTGTCGTAAGTAGATGCAAAGTCAAATTACTTCCACATGGTTTGTTCGTTGCTGACATGGTCAATATGGGATGTAACAGGTCAATAGCTCTGCGTTTTATAGTCCAGCGGTCAAAACTGTGCCTCGATTTCTCGGGCACGCTTTTCTTCTACCACTTTATAATTGTCTGGATATACTCAGAGTCCTTCCCATCAAGTTTCTTTTGGTGGCTGAACTTCATAGCAGGATTAGCCATCACATTCATATGTGGTGAGCAGTTATGCCAGCATGCGGAATTACAACCTATTACCTTTGGGGTTGGTAGTATAAGTGGTGGCCAGGGGGCAAGTAGTGGTGCTAGCAACGGAGGCGCGAGTCCGGCAGGGCGGTACAAAAAACGGACGTCGAATATACCAGCGGATGTCGTGGAGTTAGTTCCGCTGACTGCAGCTGGCTCATCTGACAGAAGTCATTAATTGTGATATACAGATCTCGTTTGCTGCACATTGCACTTTTTTGGCCAGGTATTTCTGCATATCATGCTCATAAACAGCTGCACTACTTCATTATAAATTCAAAGTATGCATGTCTACCATTTTGACCAACAATTCTGCGATATACAAACACAGGTGGCTAATTCTACAAGATGCAGTGTATTAACCGACAATGATTATAATGCCTTGACAACTTCGGCTAGTTGAGCTTCCGTATGAATTTTGAACCCGTCTCTTGCTGTGACGGTGGCTACCTGAACGTTCGTTGAATTCAGCTTCTCTTCCATGACTTGCTTCAGTACCTTTAGTGCTAAAACTTCGGCTTCTCGTAATGTCAACGACTATGATCATGTGGAGCGCTCTTAGAGATTACACAATTACATCAAAAACTCATGCCATTCTGTACCTCGGATGCAATCACATTGCGAGCCCGTCATGTGAACCTACCTTGTTATACTGTTCTTGTAATTCCGTTTGAGCACCTTCCGATCCAGAGCCGATAGCCTTTGCATCGTGTCTCGTAAATGTGCCTGATGGGTCAGCGTGGTATCTAGTGTGACCAAACTCTATTTGAATGACCGTGACAGAAATGCAACCTGTGCATCAACTCACAGCTGCGGCCCCTTCTCATCGACACCAGCGATCAAGAGTGCAACTCCAAATGGTCGCGACTAATAGTCGAGAAGGTTAGTGACAGCCAATGAGGACGTGAAGCCTGTATGCCTTGGAAGGCTGGATTCCATGTTTTCAAAAATTCTCACCATAATGGAATCTTCACCATCCGCAGACTCACCAAACCTCAAAGCCAAATCACAGACAGCTTGCGTCACTGACTCGATCTTCATCTTTTCATCATAAGTGAACCAATGATTCTAAGGGCGCAAACTGCATTGTCAATACGCTAGGAACAAGAATGGTCCGGGCATGAATTTCGACGTCCATTCCACTCACTTGAGCCTCAACTCTGGCATGATCAATCATGGTTCTACTATCTGCAGTCAAGCCAGACATTGCGAACCCGACATGAGTGTCAACTTCCATTATTTTCTCGATTGATGATGGTTCCATGAGGACTGATGTGACTCGTTTCTCGACTGCTAAAACGACCCCTTCTGATGTTTGTATTCCTATTACCGTAGATCCCAACTAGGTAGATAGAGACGTGAGTATTGATACAAATGCATCGCAATGCACGATTCTGGTGCAGACTGCTGGGTTCCATGCGAGGAAATAGGACGAGGGAGGACGAACTTACTTTGATGGCTTCCATGGCGTATTCGACTTGGAATAGACGACCTTCTGGAGAGAAGGTGTTGACTCCACGGTCATATTCAGAACGTGTCAGGAACATGTCTGTCTACTGTATCTGAGTCTCTTATCCTATCTTTGGAAACATGAACAATGTGGTTGATGTTTGGTGGTTGATCATGCTATTACGCGTCCCAGTCGGAAACTCAATGAACGAGCGAGGGACGTTGATAGAAGCGTCACAATTTTACTACTATGTCACATTTCACGATATTAGCATTATAATGCGATGACCTTATAATGGCCTGGCGAAATCTCATAGACATCACTACTCCCCACTAGGTATCTGAGAGCTTCACGTACGCCGCTTGCCGAGCAGCGAGAGAACGGGCATTTAGGTTGCCTCAGTTCGAATAATATTATATCAAAGGATATGCCTTGCAGGAAATGGTGTGAGGGACGAGTCCGATTGTAATGTAGGTGACCTACCATCGAAACTTGACGAAACAGCACCAACTTGGCCCTTCCCCTTACTCAAAGAAGAGATACGCTTCGTAGTTTCATTCTCAAGAATCTTGAGTATGTATGCTGACAAATTCTGTTCTGGCTTGATCACCTCATAAACGTCTCGCTGCACATCCTGCAGATAGACGAAACCTTCATCAATCAAGGAATTGAGCGCACGACCAAATGCGGAGTTTATACGAGATGGTGTTATTGGATGGTTGTCCGACTTGTACTATGGGTGTGGCAGAATTCAGTGACGAGCTTGCGCTGCTACAAAATTTTACAACGAACTTTCCCAAAAGGCTAAAAATACCTACCTGCTGAAGTATGACATTCTCAGCAACAGTCATCAACTCGGCCCTTATTTTTGCATACTCCACCAGTAAACTCCCGGTAGCATTACCCATGATATGGACTTCCATCAGCCACCTGATAGCTTCCTTCAAATGATCATCTCTGGCATCAGGACGAGACGCTTCCTTTGTAGCTAACTCGTACATCGTCTTGGCATGTTTTAATAGTCCATCGTCATGCAGATTGTTTGTCACGCTGTGTAGGTCGGATTCGGAGGTGTTGAAAAGATCGTGGATGGATAGGTTGGATGGCGGTTGAAAAGGCTTATCATATATTGATTGTTTAAGATCCACGACTTCAAGCCAACGGAGGTATTCGTAATTCACATTTGGTTCCAGGACTAGTTGAATTTGGCTCCTTTGGTAGCTGCAAAACATACCTTTCATGAACCACTCACACATCTCATCGACAGTTATTTGTCTGCTCCCTCTGAATTCAGTAATTCGACCCCGAACACGAACAAGAGACCCTAATGATAAAGGGCAGCGATTCGCATGGGGGGTATATCCATTCGTATCTTGGGTCCACTGTACACATGGAATGACGCCGGTCCCATCGTCAACTAAAGACTTTGTCAGATCAGCGTCACACCCCAACACTCCGACCAGTCGGACAAGAGCCAACATACGTAATATGGTCCTGTATCTGCCTACTCTCTCCTCTCTTCCAGCTACAATTCCTGAGACTTGGACTTTCTTGATTGGATGCGTGTGATACCACCAAATGCCTGGCGGTTGACCAACAGTTGCTTAGACGCTGGATACCGAAAGGGATTCCGGTACAGTCATAATGGACAGGGCGCATACCTTGTAGCGTATCATGCTTCGTTATGATGCGTAGCAGATCAGAAACGAAGAGTCTGGCATGAGTCCAAAGCAGCGGATCTAATCCCAAGAGTACTGTCGATGGAGGGACGGGCTCTGGCGTTGCTCTGTCCGTTTCATCGAGATGGCGGCCGTGCACGTCCATTGTCACGGCCCCATTGCGCTGTATTTTGCATCGAGGCGGCGATGGCCACACATCGAGCGTCAACCAGCACATAATCAGACAAGGCATCTCCGCATACGAGCCGCATTGCTGCACAGGTGCAATATAGTGTAGCCGCACATGAACATGCACGACACAGCGCTGTCCATTGGAGGGACAAGGACGTCTGGGGCAGACGTCAGAAATCAAAATGGTATGTATTGTCTCGATGAGCGCAGTATCGCATCGCATTTGCTGTCATGCTCCTAATGCACATCATTGAATCTTAGTACTTGCCGCGTTATCTATCGCCAACATAGTCAAGTCATCGCTGGGACCAGTTGGATTGGACAAGATGCTGGTCGACGACATTGGAGTATGTTCAACATTTGCAATCTTGTTGGATACATCACACGACCCATTCCCGGGCTGGTCTGGTGGCTAACAATCATATTCCATCATAGGATGTCACAATCTCTAACGATGGAGCAACAATCCTCAAGCTTCTCGAAGTAGAACATCCTGCTGGAAAAGTTCTTGTCGAATTAGCACAACAACAAGACAAGGAAGTCGGCGATGGAACTACTTCTGTAGTCATTATCGCTGCTGAATTATTACGAAGAGCGAATGAGCTCGTGAAGAATAAGATCCATCCCACGACCATCATTACGGGGTATAGACTGGCTAGTAAAGAAGCCGTCAAGTTCATCGTCGATCAAATGACCACGAAGGTGGATTCTCTGGGGCGAGAAAGCTTGATCAATGTTGCCAAGACCAGCATGAGTAGTAAGCTCATTGGATCGTAAGTGTTCCTATGGGGTGACTGGTCGGTCATACCTGACGGCTCCTTGACCTTAAAACATCATAACGAACAGTATTCAAATAGTGATGACGAGTTCTTTTCAAACATGGTGGTTGATGCTATGTTGGCAGTTAAGAGTGTCAATGCAAAAGGTGAAGCCAAATACCCACTGAAAGCAGTCAACATTCTCAAAGCCCATGGCAAAAGTGTTAAAGAGAGTATGCTAGTCAAGGGATATGCTTTGAATTGTACTGTTGCGTCTCAAGGTACGTTGTTGACGTGGCAACAGTCCAACCGATCGACGTTCAAAGTCCCGCTCGACTGTTCACTTAGCCATGAAAACACGCGTAACCAATGCCAAGATTGCCTGCTTGGATATCAATCTGCAAAAAGCAAGGATGCATTTGGGTGTACATGTCATTATCGACTCTCCGGATCAGTTGGAACCTATCCGACGAAGGTAGACATGATTACATTTCATGTCGATGGTATCTCCAGATTTCTAAAGCTTCTCCTGGACAAATTGTTAGAGAAATGGACATTACTACGGAACGAATCAAAAAGATATTAGATGCAGGTGCTAATGTTGTCTTGACCACGAAGGGAATCGACGACCTCTGTTTGAAGCTTTTTGTCGAAGCTGGCGCTACGGCCGTTCGTCGTGTGAAGAAAGAGGATATGAAGCGTATCGCCAAGGCGACTGGAGGTAAAGAAGCTTCCTTTGCCGGGTCGGGGCTCTGCCTCTTGGCGTTTTCGGCTGCCAACTTACCATGATTTCCCGACTCGAAAGCCACCCTCTTGTCCACGCTGGCCAATTTAGAAGGAGATGAAACGTTCGAAGCATCGTATCTAGGCCATGCCGAAGAAGTCGTCCAAGAACGCATTTCCGATGACGAGTGTATCCTCATCAAGGGTACCAAGGCCCATTCCTCTTCTTCCATCATTCTACGTGGGGCTAATGATTACATGCTGGATGAGATGGAGCGATCCGTCCATGACTGTCTTGCTGCCGTGAAGAGAACATTGGAATCGAATGCAGTCGTGCCCGGTGGTGGGTCTGTTGAAACTGCTTTGTCTATATACTTGGAGAACTTTGCCACCACATTGGTACGTCCTGAAGTTGTCCGGTCCGGAAATCTTTCAGCCCCTTGACCTAATACCTAAGTGTCCGTTCATATGCAAATAGGGCTCTCGGGAGCAACTAGCCATAGCCGAATTTGCAAATGCTCTTCTCGTAATCCCGAAAACGTTAGCAGTCAACGCGGCCAAAGATTCAACCGACTTAGTGTCGAAGCTTCGGGCATACCACAATGCAGCTCAAAATGCACCCGAAGACTCGCCCAAGCGACAGTTGAAATGGTATGGTTTAGAATTGATCAAGGGTGGTTTGAGAGATAATTTGAAGGCTGGGGTTTTGGAACCTGCCATGAGTAAGATCAAGAGTCTGAAGGCAGCCACTGAGGCAGCTATTGCTTTGCTACGAATTGAGTATGTGTCCTCATCTGTTTGGATCAGTAGAATGAGGAAATTAAGATTATTCTCCAACAATAGTGACATGATCAAGATTGACAAACCCGCAGGTGAAGCAGATCCACACGCTGGTCACGGCCATTAAACAACAAAAAATTGGTCAATGTGGTTATTATTTGTAGTTAGTAACATTGGCCAGTTTTTGATATTGCCTTCATCTACGTCACGCACTCTACAACTCCTGCACTTAGCGCAAGTTTTTTACAGTTAGATTGTCCGTAAAATATATAATGTACAGTCCATTAATCCTTTGCTTATCTTGGCAGGCCTCTAATTGTCTTGATGCAGCAAGGTTTGTCTCACAAG
Source organism: Synchytrium endobioticum (assembly GCA_006535955.1). Taxonomy (NCBI): domain Eukaryota; kingdom Fungi; phylum Chytridiomycota; class Chytridiomycetes; order Synchytriales; family Synchytriaceae; genus Synchytrium; species Synchytrium endobioticum. Next base: position 16,394 of record QEAN01000136.1, on the reverse strand, counting down.
TGCATTGCGTTCACCTCTTGGACTGCGGACATGTGATGGACAAACCCCGGTTGCATAAATGTTGTGATAACTCTCGATTTATCTACTGTTTTACTATTTTACCTACTCCATTGCTCTTTCTCATATCTAGGAAGCCGTCCACGCTGGTGATGCAGCAGGATCCCGGCCTCGACGTCGTCCACGCGCTGGTTGCGTGCAAATGACCAAAACATCACCAAGTAGATCCACAGCCCTGAGGAAGCCTCCCGCCACACGCCTCAGCAGAATGTCTGCGGTTGATGGCATCTATTACATATAGATGCCTGATACAAGCACCAGTCCAAGAATTCCACGAGCTGGTGAATATAGCCGTAGGTGCCGGGCCTGTAGCCCTCGCATACCTCACGCCATGGGACGCGGCAGTAATAGGCCAGTTGCAAAGGAAAGTTTTACGAGCCATTCCGGGACGGGACTTTTCCGTCAAATTTGGGTATCATGTTCATTCAGTGTGAGACTGAAGAGTGATGTCAGCCTAGTATCAAGAATTTATATGACACATGCATCTTCAATACATCCATCCATCCATCCATCATTACAAGGACCCATAAGTACATTATATATAAATCCCATCTATACATCCATATTCCCCATCTGATGTCGACACCACGCACATACCTGAAGAGGGATGTCAGCCTAGTATCAAGAGTTCTCAATCTTGAGGGAAGATGAAGTGACTCTTTTGTGCTTGATCACCCTTCAAGTTTGACAGCCGACCCGAAAGCCGACGTCATCGAGTCCAACCTGGCGGACACCGACCAGACAGCGATCGGTGATGTTATCATGTGATAACACACCGGCCACACCTGTGACACTCAGGAAATTCTGAATGAATCCATGTGGGCTACGGATTTGTCTATGTCTACTTCTGATTGTTGAGATGGGTGTTAGGAGTCTATTGGCTGTCTTGCGTTATTGTTCTGGATGCCCTGGACGTGGGTCGCCCACCCTGAAGAATTGAGAGTCGTGGTTAATCCGTTAATTGTATTAATTTGCATCTGATGTACTTTGGTTACTCGCCCATTTATACGCATGGCCCACTCCATCGGCTTTTACACGGCTCCGGCCAGACCAAACAACTTTGTCCGGGACCGCGTGCTTTGGCGCGTTGCCACATTCACAGCATCCGTCCTATTTCAACGGGCAGTCGAACTCCGAAAGAAAAAAGTCTCATCCGGAAATTCATCCATCAAAGGTAGCAATTATGTTGAGAATGCCCATACCGCGGATAGCAGTGCTTGCATGCTCGATGGTACTGTTAGTAAGTCAATTTGATGACAGGTGTGCGAGGTATCGTGTCGACACACCTCCGTGACAACTTATCAACTTAGTGTACCCTCCCTGTCCGGGGTCAGCCTGAACCGGCCGTGTTTTTGCAAACACACCCTGAAAGAATGCATAATTACATGATATACCTCCACAAAAATCGGCGTCTAATAGCGGAGCAATGGGCTTTCTTTGATGATTACATCAGCTCGAACCCTGTATATATGACTCCGAGTCTTCGCATTGACCTTGGATATCTTAACCAATTGGTAAGTGTTCTTTGGTAATTGGGCGAAATTTTTGGGTTGAAAGTCTTGTGAGCGATTCTCGTAATGGAAACGTATTCACATAATATCATGAACAGATGGGCAACTCTAGAACACCATGGGAAGTGTTTCCCAATGAAACTGACGTGGAAGTCTATCCGGGATGGTACCCCTATTACAAACGAGTCTACACTCATTATTTCCTGTACATTCTCGAGACCGGCTGGAAGCTTGAAATGTTGAACAGATTACCGGTAAGCCAAACCATTGCCATGATCACCTTCTCAACGTCATCGACTCGCGTACCTGTCAAACGTACTACCTCAACCAATGGTAGGAAGGGGACCCAATTCCCGCTCTCGCGCGAACTCCACCGATACCCGATAACCTTGACCTCCCACCCTACGTACGCAGTGTCTCATCCACCACTCAATCCCGAGTTTCCCACATCACTCGACATAGAACGAACTCTCGAGAAATTCTTACGTATTCCGATCAACCCAAGCATCCACTGTGGTGATGGATCCTAGAGCTGCGACGCAGTCCATTTCGTTCCATGATGGGTCTTCCATTGGTTCGGCAGCTGCTTCCAATGCTGGTGTTGCAAATGGTGGTTCCAATCTCGCTGTCGGTGGATCTGGTACCTCAACTCGTCCAAATGGCGGTTCCGATTGTGAAAGGTTGCAACGTCGCTCTGCCGTAAGTATAAGTGTATGAAAACGTATTTCCACGTCTGTCTGCAGTCCTGCATACATGGATCTTTACCGACTCTGCACTTACTGTAGCGATTCGAACACTAAACCCCGCTTATAGAGGGGCGGGCCGGACCAAAATTTTTCAGGATAGTGGGGGTTGAGTTGTCTTTTTGGTGTGGTATGATATATGACATGGTAGTAGAATACATGCCGTACATGTATGCAATCTGTAGTCCGGATATTGATAGAAGCAGTCGGTGATGAATACAATAGATGATAGAATACGAGCGCAAGTCACTGTCGGCGATCATGTACGCTTGTAGACACCAGAAGTGTGGAATGTGCATGGGTATTCCACCATCATCTTCGAATATTCCTGCTTGAGCGGAGCTCAGTAAGTTTGGAAGCGTGAAAAGGCGCTACCCTCCGATATCACTGTTCTCTCGCGAATACTCCGGCCGATCGCCATGTTGCCATTTCTATCAGCTACGCATACGAGCATTTATTCGAAAAAGAACAACCGTCATCAAGATAAAAACACACTGAAAGGCATCATGGAGGCTGCGTCATCAGTTGGTACCGATACCGAGTCCTCTTGTGTGGGATGTATGTGGTAGGGCCCCATGCGGCACGGTATCATGGGCTTTTGGGTACCAACGAATAGTGCATATGTTGGTTTGCCCACAGCTCTTTTCCTTTCGCACCCTTCCCATATTCCCTTTTACTGATAAGCCTTCGCTTCCAGGAGCCCGGCGTGCGCCATGTCTAGAACTCCAACATTATATTTTGCTTAGACAATAGAGCCAACTTTTGTCTCTTGTTTGTCACGTGATTGATATTTAAGCCCATAAGGTTGACTCCATTATTCATTATCGACTTTGGCACTGCTGTTTCTCTGTCGGTCGCTAATTGCTGACTGATATACGTACGGTGTTCACGAGTATGCCACCTTTTTCTCAGCTGCGATCTTAATTCAGCGAGTAGCGTCTTTACTATATCTTTAGAGCAGGTTGTATCGAATCGTCCTGTTAGGGTCTTTGTATGCGTAGTATACATTGTGCCATTCGTGTCAATCTCATGTTGACACTTCCACGTGTTTGGCAGGTGGGTGTAAAAGTGTTAGCTAAACTATACTGCAGAGCCACTAACTCTTGTTGAATATAAGCATATAATAGCAATACTATCAAAAGGTATGTATATACAGTCATAATGTGGTAGCATGTGGAATCTTGCTGAATATACGCGTTTAATAATATTACTATCAAAAGTCGTTTCTGACATGCCAGGGCCCCTATTCGACCATCGTGCTGTTAGCAACCAAACAACATCATGGAAATGATTCCACTTACGTAGGCCAATGTTTCGCGAATTTTCAATCCGCCTAGCGAGTCTTTCGACTCTTGCTCGGCCCACCCCGGGATGTACCACCTTCATCAACCTTCCGCTTCATGGGGGTGTTCTTGTTCTTGGAAGGCGGCTTCAGGTAGGCGGGCCTTTCATCATGTTCCAGGTACCCCTCGTTGTCGTACTCGATGACTGGGCCAATACCGCTGGCACATAAATTCTGTTTGCTCGGCTTACCGGTTTCCCTTTGGGCTTGGGCCTTGGTTGAGTTTGACGTATGGTGTGTTTTGACTGTTTCTACCTTTTGTTGTTGTGGTTTCACAGTATAAGATAAAACAGAGA